>WEKY01006537.1:299447-313889 GCA_013390045.1 Picathartes gymnocephalus | reverse complement strand
TTTTTTTTTTGAGGTCACAAGCATTTGTGGCCAGAAGTTTCGGTAAAAAATTGTCAGGGCTGGTGGCTATGGGTTAAACAGCTCAGCTGAGTGGGGAGGACAAGGCTCCCACGGGAATCCCCTGATTTATCCCTCTGTTCTTCCCAGCTTTCCAGGGGACTCCTGTGGCCAAGCTTGCTGTGCTGGCTGCCCGAGGAAGGAGTTGAGCAGCCCTCAGCCCTCTCTCATAATTAACTTGCCTGGGAAAAGCTGCTCCTCAGCTGTGCCAGCTGGGACTGCTGAAGGAGCCCGGTTTCCTACGGAAAGCAGGGAACTGTCAAGGAATAACTGATCACAAGAGGATCCCTCTTAAAAAAAAAAAAAAAAGAGCTGGAAATAAATTAACTGGGAGGGAGGGAAGTGCTGCTCTGCAGCTTTCAGCTTCCAGAGAGGTTTCTCTGCCTCGGAGCTCCTGTAACAACTGCAATTGCTGCAGTTCTGAGAGGGGGATGATTTTCCAGCCTGGCCTTGGACGCTCCCAGGGATCCAGGAGCAGCCACAGCTTCTCTGGGCACCCTGTGCCAGGGCCTCCCCACCCTCACAGGGAACAATTCCTTCCCAATATCCCATCACCCCTGCCCAGGAAGCCATTCCCTGTGTGCTGTCCCTCCATCCCTTGTCCCCAGTCCCTCTCCAGCTCTCCTGGAGCCCCTTCAGACCTTACAAAGGGCTCTGAGCTCTCCCTGGAGCCTTCTCTTCTCCAGGTGAGCACCCCCAGCTCTCCCAGCCTGTTAAACTCTTGCAGCTCCTTGGTTTTGTCTCAGTCTCCTACAAGGGATTGATTTGATTCCTTGTCCCCAAATTCTCCAGCCCTTCTCCCTTCCAGCACAGAATTCCCACAGGTGCTCAGCTGCAGCCACCCCGTGAGGCAATTCTGATTCGGATTAAATTTGGTTTGCTATCTTGTCGAGGACAGAAAGGAGCAATTCCCTCAAGGGTGGACAGGCTTATTTTTAATTTCTTGGCTCCTGTGGTTTGCACAGCAGCATCCCATCCTGTGGGCAGGGATCACAGGGCCCCCTGGTAACAGCAACCACCCCGTGGGAGGAAAAGGGGTTGCTTTGGGTGTTGGTGTAATGGTATCACCTTTCCATCACAAAGAAACACAGCCCTGTGATTCCCAGGAATAACTCAGCTGAGTGCAAACAAATCTCCCCAGCCCTCCCCAAGAGCAGGCAGCTCTTTAACCAGAACCCCAGGCACAGCAGTACATCACCAAAATGTACTGCAGCTATTAGGGCAGCTTCTTCCCAGGGCTGAAATGATCTTTTGGGGGGCATTTAGCTCTCTCCAGTTCTTCAGGGAAGCGTTCCCCCGGCTGAGATAATTCCAGCTCTCTGGCCACTGCAGACAAATGAAGGAATTGGGCTGTGTGGTAAAACATGGAAGGAAAACAATCCAGCGCCTCTGGGAACCTTCTAGTTCCAAGAGAGAGAATGTGATCTCGCTCCAGGAAGCTGTGATGCTCCAAAATAACACGGGTTTTTTAGGCAAGGACCTCACCTCTGATCCCACAGCACCTCAGAGCCCCCAGGGAAAAAGTCTGGAAATTTTTTTGGGAAATCCAGGAAGATCAGAACAACTGCTCCAGGTTGTTGGAACCACTATGGTTTGGTGAGGCAAAACCTCCCTTTCCAGCAACGATGCTGATTCTCCAGGGCTGTGTCCCCGTTCTTCCTTTTTAAATGCAAAATTTGGGAAGAGGAACCAAGCTTAGGGTGACCGCTTACAAGTTCAATTATTTCGTCTTTAATTTCCTCTACAAGGCACAAATGACTTTGTTAATGGCAAGTAATTGATTCCAGTGACTTTATTGTTTGTTTTATCTGTCTAAACTCTTTTCCAGAACACTTTAACACCCAACGTTCTCTCCCTGATTGTCCTCCAGCAAGAAAGCTGTGGGGGGAAAAGAAAAGTTCCCCTTTATCCAAGGATTCTTTTTCCAATCCATGCCTAAACCCTCTTGCCTTTGGGGTGTTTCTGGGAGTTCTGTTTGGAGGAGCTGTTTTGGAAGCCCTGGCTGCATTAGGGATGCATGCTGGACATTCTCTCCCAGCCTGTTCTCAAAATTTCCCTTTCTGTCCCGATTAGGGCTGGATCCAGAGTTAATCTGTGAAATGTGGGAGTAGCTGGCTGGAGGAAGCTTCGTGGCTCTGCTTCCTCACACTGCCTGGGAAGGGATGCTGGAGGGAAGAAGATGTTTAATGGAATAAAAACAGGAGTTGTGTTGGCTCCCAGCACACTGCAGGTGCACAGCTTCCCCTTCCTTCCCCTTCCTTCCCCTTCCTTCCCCTTCCTTCCCCTTCCTTCCCCTTCCTTCCCCCTTTCTTTTTTAAGTGGGCTTTTCCCCTCTATTTTTGCTTCCTAGATGGTTTTGTTCACTTTACCTTCCATTATTCTCCCTGCCTTTGGAGAGTGCTCGCTCTTCTGGCTTCCACAAGTATCTATGGAAGCAAACTCCAAATTTTGCATGGGAAAAGGGCCTTATTTGGGTTTTTAATCTGCATCATTTCAGTAACGCTCAGTGGAAGTGCTGTGAGAAGGAGCCACCACCACACACACCCTCTGATTCCCTAGGGGTGGAAGGACAGGACACAGGGAATGGTTTCCCACTGCCAGAGGGCAGGGATGGACGGGATTTTGGGAAGGAATTCTTGGCTGTGAGGGTGGGGAGGCCCTGGCACAGGGTGCCCAGAGAAGCTGTGGCTGCCCCTGGATCCCTGGCAGTGTCCAAGGCCAGGCTGGACGGGGCTGGGAGCACGCTGGGACAGTGGAAGGTGTTCCTGCCACAGCAGAGGGTGGAATGGATGATTTTAGGGTCCCTTCCAGCCAAATAATTCCATAATTCTATGAATTCCTTGTGCTCTGTCCATTCCTTTGCTCAGTGTTTGGGAGTGAACCAAGGGTTTCTCTGGATCCTCTCTTTGCTCAGTGGCAATAACAAAGGGAGGGGCTCTGCTGAGCTCAGCCTGGTTTTGTGTTACTGCACTTTTTATTGCCATGGCCCACAGTCCTTTGAAGTGTTTTTTCTAATTCTCAACTAATTTCTGCTACTTGAAGTCATTATTCTTTGATTTCTCCTCTGCAAATTGCTCCAAATACCCCTTTTCCAGATCCTTCAGGCTCTGAGAACAGCACATGCCACAGCCCAAACTGCTCGGGGATTCCACTGGGATTCCCTCTGCTGTGAAAAATCATCATTTTATTCCTGCCTGTCCCTTCGTGCTTCCTACCAGTTTGGAATTCACTCGAGAACCTTTCTTCTAATCCCAGGGGGGATTAATTTCCAAGGGCACCCCTGATAAGGGAGCTTTTGAGAAACGAGAGTAGGTGGTACCAAATGAATTGCCCCTGTTCTGCACGCATTGATGGCCACAAAGGATTCCCCAGGAGCCACAATTCCAGCTACCAAAAGAATGCTTTCCCTCCATCCCAGTCTTCTAATTATCTGCAATGTTGCTACACAGCCTCCACTGCTTTGCTGGGTGTTAAACTCAGTGATAAGTAGCTCAATTAATTCCTTTTGGAATTTTTAAAAAATTTATTTCTTTTTTTAAAAAAAATTGTTTGCTTTGTTGTTGGGGTATTTTAATCTGTGGCTTTTTAAAATTTTGTTTTTTAAACTGGCCATTTCCCTTATTCTGAGGCTGACAACCCTAGAGTTGATGTCTCCTTGTTCCTGGGTCATCCCTCACTTGCCCTGGTGAGGGAAAAGGTGACACCTGGATGTGAAATTGCGTGTTCTGCAATACTGAGGGAGAATATTTAACCTGTGAATGGTTAAGGTTTATGGGAATCACACAAAACAAGTGCTGGAGACACTTTCAGGTCTTTCAGATGCTTTGGTGTGAGGTGCTGAGGGTAAGTACCACGCTCCTCTCTGTGTGTCTGCTGCTGCCAAATAATTTTTGCTTTTTAGGGCTACCTTTGCAGAACAGCTGATGCCACTGTAATCAAACCTGGCTTTGCAGGCCCCAGGAGCTGCCAGAGGTGCTGTCCCAGGATCCTTCCTGCTGCAGCACCAGAGCCTGCTCCTCTCCCATCAGGAATGGATTTTCAGGGTACCCTCTGGCCCGGCTCTGCAAATTCAAATAAAATGGCCCTGTTTGGAGGTGTTTTGTTTTTGTTTTTTTTTCCCCCAAGGCAGTATAGGAATGCTGTTAAGGTTGCTGAGCTATCTCAGCTTGAGGAGCTGAGTTCTCCTTCAATCTGCAACGGGCAGCCCGCCAGGCATTTTTCTTATAAACATTTTCAGCATTTCTTTGAAGCCACATATTTCGGGGGGTGGCTTCCACCCCTCTCTCCTCATTCCCATTGTGTCCCCCCCCACTTTTTTTTTTTTTTTTTTTCCCCCCGTGGAGGACATCTTATGGTTTCAGGAGAGATCCCACCGAGGAATTCCTGCAATCCTGAACCCCTCTCTGAGTGTTCCCAGGGCTGGATTCAATTGACAGGAGGCTCTGCAGCCAAGCCCCTTGGACTGCACATGTGTTTATTTAAATGTCAGTGGCCCACACAAGCTGAATACCTATTAGCTGCAGCATGCCTCAAATCCAAAGCAGAGCTCCAGTTCATATTTATTGTTCAAAGTACAGATCCCTTTATTGTTTGTCATCTCGGTCCCCTCGTATTTATGGAATTATTCAGGCAGCTCTGAGAAGTTAACTAGCACTTTGCAATGTTTCTTTACTGCCAGGGTATAATATCTGTCTGTAATAAATATATAGGTAAGGGATTACAGGAACAAAACAAAACAGCAACAACATATTGCATGTGAAAACTTTACTAAGCAAATAAAACATTCCCTGCCAGAGAGGCAGAACAAACAGCAGCAAGTTGGTACCATCTGAAGTCAGTTAATGAGCAGGAGATGGGTAATTCCACCCTATTCTTTTAACTCTCTTGTTTTCTGTCATTCTCCAGGGTTTCTCTGCAAAACACCCAGGCAGGCTGGAAATAAATTGCTAAGGGTTGCAACGAGAGGTGTTTTAAGGGAGCTGGTGGGAGCTGAGGATTGTACAAATTGCTGACAGGAGGGTGCAGCCAGGTGAGGGCCAAGCTCTGCTCACAGAGAAGAAGCAACAGGGTGAGAGGGAATGGCCTCAAGTTTGTGCCAGGGGAGGTTTAGTCTGGATATAAGGGAATATTTCTTCATGGGAAGGGTTGCAAGGGGTTGGCACAGGCTGCCCAGGGCAGTGGTGGAGTCACCACTCCTGGAAGTGTCCAGCAGCTGTGTGGATGTGCTTTAGTGCAGAACGTGGTGGTGGTGGTGGTGGTGCTGGCTTGGCAGCTGGGCTCAGGGATCCCAAATGTCTCTTCCAACCTAAATGGTTCTTTTGTGACCTCAAGGCAGCCAGGCTGGGTGGAAGGGCTGCTCTTCTGGTTTGGGGACTTTCTGGGCATGAGAAACATTGGAAATGCCAGTACCTGGTGCAAGCAAAGCAGCCCAGCAGTGGCAGGGAGGGTTTGTTTCTGGCAGCAATGCTCCTGGTGGCCCTGGGAAGGAAGGGAGTGGCTGTGGCTAACGGGTGTGTGTTGGGCATGGTCACCCCTCCACGGCACGAGGAGCTGCAGCATCCTCCTTTCTCCAGGCTCGGTTTATCTCTTCTGAAGGAGGAGGAATGCAGACAGAATACATCTCTTGCACTTGATAGTCTAAAAACCTGCCCCACTTCATTTCTAACGGTGGGCTGGGTGAAGAGGAGTCCAGCAAAAAAAAAAAAAGATCCTTTCTGCTAAAAGCAAAGCTGTCTCAAGTCAGTTTTTAATTTCACTGGCAGCACTCGCCTGTGATCTTTCTTAGTTTGGAAAGGGGAGAACGCTTACATTTGAGTTGAGAGAATAGCAGTTTAATTAAAGGGGAAGAAAAAGAAAACAACAACAAAAAAAGAACTTTCTGTCTGGCTGGGGTAATTCTGCTGACGTGAATGTGAGGTACTCCAAGCGGGATTTTGGGCTCAAGTCCAGAAGAGCAAAAAATGCTCCTTTAAACCCAACTGTAAGGCTGCTGTTCTGTAAGGGGGGCTGTCCTGGTGGCTCATTAAAACACCTGGAAGATGGGATGCCTCAGGAGCAGGGATCATTTCTCTGCTGGTCTGAATCCCATCCAGGCTGGCACAGCGGGGAAGCTGCAAAGTTCCCGTGGTTCTCTGGTGGCCTGGTGCCCATTCCTGGAGCTCAGGTGTGCTCATCCCAAAGCCAGCTCTTCACCTGGAGTCCTCCTCACTCACACAGAGCCCACTGACTCCCCGGAACAGCCCCACAGCTTTGGGATGAAGCCTTTAGGGCTGCTAGCGAGGCAAATGGCGGGAGAAAGTCCAATGCCCAAGGCTGTGGGCTTTGCATCTTGGATGAGTGAGGGATTCACGGCTTGGAAAGTCGATTTCCAGGTGGGATCACAGTCCCTGGAAGTGTTCAAACAGCGTGCAGGTGTGGCACCTGGCGGTGATTAGTGGTGGGCTTGGCAATGCTGGGACTCAGTGACCCCGGGGCTCTTCTCCAACCTTCATGATTCCATGATTCCAGGAGCTGCAGGTCCATATCCTGCCAAAGGGGTGACCTCACGCTCTGTATAGCTCCATGCTAAAGACTAAGGGTGCCTTTGAAGAGGTTTCCAGACCTGATTTTGGTTTCTGTATGAGGAGAAACCTCAGGAGAGGTTTGTGGGGTCTGAGACGGATTTGTAGGCAGTCAGTAACAGAGGAACCCCAAAAGTGATGGATGCTCTGGGAATTCAGCTTGGAAATACATAAGAGATCTTCAGAGAACTTCTTCTTTCATGCTGGCACAGGAGTCCACCTTCCAAAACCCTCAGCCTTGTGGCAAGATCCCTGTGGCCAAGCATGGGAGAATGCATTGCTGCAGGTCCCTGTCACATCCAAACTATTCTTGTACCTGTGCTGGACACAGCTCCTTCCTCTGGCCTGATAATTGCAGTCCCAGTAGTTTTCCAGCCTTGGGAATTCTTCTTTTGTCATGTTAAGGCTGTCCAGCTCCATTTTATTTTTGGCTGGCTGTAGAGCACCAGCCCCCAAGCCAAAACTCCATGGTGAATCTGTGACAGTCTCTATCAGGAAAAAGGATAATGATGGCACCCAGGAGTTTTATCAGCCACAGCTGTTGCACTCTTTGCTGGGGAAACTGTTCTTTGAAATATACGACCAAAATAAAGAGCTGAGCATCTGTAGCACTGTGGATAATTTAACAAGTAATCTCCCCTGAAAGAGCTGTCTGGGTTTACCAAAAGCAAGGTGATAAAAAGTGTTCTTGTGCTGGAGATGAGACAGGAGCACCTTTCCTATGGAGGCAGGCTGGGAGTGTTCACTCAGGAGAGAAGGGAGAAGGATCTGGAGAGAGCTTAAAGCCCCTTCCAGGGCCTAAAGGGGCTCCAGGAGAGTGGGAGAGGGACTTGGGACAAGGGATGGAGGGACAGGACCCAGGGAATGGCTTCCCACTGAAGTAGGATAGATTTTGGTTAAACATGAGGAAGGAATTCCAGGCTGTGAGGGGGGGGAGGCCCTGGCACAGGGTGCCCAGAGAAGCTGTGGCTGCCCCTGGATCCCTGGCAGTGTCCAAGGCCAGGCTGGATATTGGGGCTTGGAGCAGCCGGGGACAGTGGAAGGTGTCCCTGCCCGTGGAATGGGATGAGCTTTAATGTCCCTTCCAACCCAAACCATTCTGGGATTCTATGATTGCCTTGACCAGAGAAGCAGGGAAGAAAAGCCCCAGCACCTTCTGTGTCCTCCTCAGTTACACACAGGCACATCCCAGTTCTGGACCACCAAAACTGCTGCTCCTTGGTCTCTGTGTATGAGCAGAACACGTCCTGCCCCTCGTCCTGACACAAGACAAAGGCTCTGCTGATAACTGAGTCTTTCATGTGCAACAGGCCACCTGATAAGGAGCTCCTGATAAGGATGAATCCAGGTCCATGTGCCTCATCTCCTCAGATCTGTGTGAGCATCCTAAACCAACCCCACTGCAACGCTGCACACACATCCCATTGCAGCATCACTTCCAGAGGAGCCTGTGGAAACCCTTCCTTTCCCAAAAGTTGGGGTACACAGCCCTCATGCTGCAGTGGGGGTGTTACTGATCCATATAGCAGCTCCTCACGTTCTGGGCTGCTCCCCACGGCCTTGCAGCTTTTCTTGAAACAATTCTTCCATTTGAGTTTCTATTCTATGCATTCAGTCCTTTCCTTGGATCAGTACAGGACACCACGGGGTTTCTGTGATCTGCTCTTCTGCAGAATGGGAAGCCTGCAATTTTCCTTCCTTTTTTTCCTTGTGGAAGAAAGCCAGAGGGACCTCCTGGTCTTTCACAGGCCTGATCTTGCCTAGTGGTCCTGGAAGAGGGAAGTAGCTCTCCTTTCAGCCCCTGTCTTACAGTCACACAGACATTTCTCTCATCCTAACACATTCTAATCTTTATTTGTATCATTAACGGGCCAGCACTCTCTTCTTACATTTCCATTAAACAGCGTATCCGCAAATGAGGGCCGGATTCCAGAGTCCCACCCAGCTATTTAACAGGGTCTGAGTAGAACCCTTCAGCCTTTTCAGACATTCCTCTCATGATTTCGATGCCACTGTTGCTATTCCGGACACTTCTGCTGACACATCTTGCTCTGCCCTGATGCTTTTTAAGAACTCGGTGAAGGTGCTCGAAAGGAACACAAGTTTTTAAAATACCACATTAAAGGGGCTTGCATCAGGAAAAATCTCTTTGCTCCTTGACAAGCAGATAGAGAAAATTTGAGGTATTTTAGTGCTTTCTAGTGGATTCCAAACCAGAACTGGCTGTGCTTTTGGTTTTGCCATAGGAAAGGGAAAAGAGGTTGACTGAGGTTTTGCCAAATGCAAAGCACAGGTGCCTGTTAATAGATATAATAGATATTGGTATTCAGGAAATGCTGTGACCCACATGACATGGGATTAAGCAACGCTTAGAGCCACAAAACAGAGGAAGGAAAAATTGGGAATCTGAAAGGTCCATGCAGTTCTGTCCCCACACATCATCTATCAGTGCTGCTTTAGTCCCAGCTACTTAAAACTGTGAGATCATCTTGGCACCTTACTAAGACGGCAGCAATTAAGTGGCTTCTGGAGTGCCAAGCTCTAAAACACCGTGGTGCTTTGCTGCTGGATCCCTGAAAACCTAAACATCATGTGATGGGAAGATGACTTAGAAGACTAAATTCTTTAGTATGAGGGTGGGGAGGGCCTGGCACAGGGTGCCCAGAGAAGCTGTGGCTGCCCCTGGATCCCTGGCAGTGTCCCAGGCCAGGTTGGACACTGGGGCTTGGAGCAACCTGGGACAGTGGAATGTGTCCCTGCCCAGGGAGGAGGAACCTGCCAGGCAGAATGGGGATGGGGATTTGGATCCCCCAATCCACGCTCTGAACCTGAACACGCTCTGGGCATCTCCACGAACCCTCCAGGGACTCTAACTCAGCTTCTGAACAGCAGAGTGAGTTGTGGGTCCCCGGTGGATGCAGAAGCTCCCTGCAGGCCTTGGTGCCAAGCTGTATCTAAGGCTTCCTCCCGTGCTCAGCGTTCCCTGAGGAGCAGCCCCAGGCAGCTGCATCCAGGACACGCCGAATCCCTGTGCTGGCCCTGGTGGATGCCATCCTTCCACATCCTCGCACGCTCTCCCCGAGAGCCCTGGGTTCACTTCCTGGGGCTGCCATTGTCGGTTTGGCTTTTTATTCCAGCTTTGTCCCAAAGTAGGTTGGGTCCTGTGGCAGGAAAGGCTCCCAGCCTGAGCTCTGCCAGCTGCTCCTCGTCTGCAAAATCTAAAAGTTGCTGCTCCCGGAGCCAGGCGTTTTTATTTGCATGAGAAAGCTGTAGCTGACTGTAAGATAGTCTGTGATCTGGTTTGAAAAGAAAAGGATAAAAATAAGTCTGATTGTGTTCTCGTTCTGCCTCAGTTTAGCTGCTGGCCGTTCTCTTTTGTGCTCCCCACATTTCTGGAGAGTTGGTTGACGCTTATTTAGGTTGGCACAAACTAAATATAACCAAGTGTGTGTGAAAGAGCACGGACTGGGTCACAGCTTCCAGAGCAGCAGAAAGAAGCATTTTGCCTTGAAATACCAAAACCCCGCTCTTTCCGAGACAGCTCAATGAAACGCGCACACAACCTGCACAAAAAGTGAGCATTCCATTCAGCTCCTGAAATTTTTATTTAATTTTCTTTTTTTTTTTTTTTTTGCCAGCTTTTACAGTCCACAGCCTTCTCATTCAATCCTGAATAATAGCTTTGAATCGAGCTGTAAAAGCTTCCGAAGTTTGAAGTCTTTTGACAAGTTAATTTAGCTGTATGGTAAAAAGTTTTTCCCCCAGATAGAATAAAGCCATCATCTCATGAATGTAGTAGTCAGCCAAGGGAAAGAAAACACCATTAGGATTAGAAATGATGGGCTTTCTGGAGATAGTTTGTGGTTTAGTGTAATCTACTATCAATATTTCAGTAGAAAAATATCCTACTCGTCATTCAGCTGCACGTCGGTATCTTCACGTAAAACCAACACCCAGGGGCCAAGCTGCAAAGATTTTTATTTCTATTTTTTTTTTTTTGGTCATATTTTTCTTACATTTATTGAGATTTTAATTGTTTTTCGCTGTGGATGATGTCTTTTTTTTTTTTTTTTCCTGGTTGAAAGAGACGGAGTAGAAAAATGGATCAATATTTCCTCTAAGGTTCCCACTATATGGAGACACACCCCACATTTTTCTCCCCGCAGCTGCCATGGATGAAAATAAATGTAATAAATTGATTCCCTTATTTTTACTATTAAGAATCAGAAAACGATCACTGATGAACTAAGTGTATCCAACAGTTATTCTAGCCTCGACTTCACAAAGATTCCATATTCATTTTAGACTTATTTCTGCTTTCTATCTAAATTTAAGCCTTAATGTGCTAATAAAATTGACTGAATCAAAAAAAAAAAAAAAACAGCTGAGGGGGAAAGAGATTTCTTTCATACTCCTAATTCTTCAGTTTAATTTAGAGGGATGATGACACTGTAAGTACTTCTGGGCAGTGGTTTGTAATGGCCACAGAATAATTTTTCTCTCTGCAGTAGGAATGATGATCTTGTGGATCCCTTCCATGTCAGGATATTCCATAACATAGTTGAGAGCATGGCTGCTAAATAAATAGGAAGTTTATAAAACGCTAGAAAAATACTGAAAACAAACTTCAGCAAGCAGTTTTATTTTAAAAGTGTATTGTGCTCAGTTTTTGTAAAATGACTGCCGTAACAATCCAGTGTATTTCCATCAGCAAAAATAAAGTGTAAACACGGAGAAGAAAGCAAACTTTACCTTGTGACCTCCACTTTGAACTTCACTCGCTCGTTTTCCCCCTGAAGTGGGGGACAGGGAGTTGGTTTTGCCCAAAACAACAGCAAGAACTTGTTTCTGAGAGCCTGGCTCTGTCTGCTTCAGGATTTGAGCCCTTCAGGCCCCGAGTGCTGCAGACTTGATGAAGTGTTGGGTGTGCAGACAAGCTGGGAAAGGGCTCCTGCAGCCAAACATGGCTCTGGGAGGCTCAGAAATGGAGGAGAACCACCTTGTCCTGGCTCAGAGAGAGCTGGGAGGCAAGGAGAGAAGGAGGAGCTCCAGCTGAAGCAAAATTCACCAGGTCTAAAAAAAAAAAAAACAAACCCCAATAACAACACAACTCCACAATAAAAGGTATGTTGGAAGAAAACACAGGAGTGGGGTGATGTAAATTTAACATTCCCTGTCCCATTAAATTAGGTGAGTTTGATGGGGTTTTCCTTTTGATGGCAAAAAGGAGTAAATCAGTGTGCTGGGGGACAGATGGAGAACAGGGAATGGGAGATCAGGCACAGAAGGGTGACACGGGTGGGGCAGGAAAACCAAGAGAGGTCAGGGATGGAGACTGAATGATCAGGAGGAAGAAGAAGGAGCCATCACCAGGTTGGAAATTGTGCCTACCCTTGACATTCTCCACGGAACCGAGTGGCACTGCCACTTGGGGTAGATCTAGGCTCCAGAGGAAGTTCCTCCTGGCTCTCTTTCTAACTCTATCCTCCTGGTTTGTTTTTTTTTTTAGGCTGTGGAGTGGCAGGATTGGAGTGGAAAGCTGCAGCACCCTGTATTACTTTCCCCAGCTCCCCGTGACTAGCGAGGGAAATTAGCTGGAGTGTTGTGATGGCTGTTTCCTGCTTGAGAACATAAAAAATGGAATCATTCCTGACAAACAAGGAGTTCAGCTAAAGATGAGGTGGAGGTAGGCGGGAAGTTCTGTAATTGCTTTTTATTTAAATCTTTATGAATTAGCTCTGCCAGGGTGTTGGTTTTTATTTTAGACTTTTTATTTTTTGCTTCAACCGGCTTCTGAGTGAGTTTTTCAGCTGCAATTACAGTGAAAACAGACTATATACAGCTATAGCCAATATGTTGGATTTAACATACAGCAAGCAGCCTTTCCCATGTGAATCTCTGAGGCCTAATTTCCACGGGCAACGACAGAGGTTTAATTTTCTGCCATTATGCACAGGTTAGCCTAGACTGAGTATTAACAGAGACATGTACTCACACCCACAGCCACAGGTGACTTCAGGGTTCAAAACCTGAAGGTAGAACTTCCACTCCATGGCAACTTCCAGGGCACAGCTCTCCCCTCTGGTTTCCTGCCTCCAAACTGCTCCAGGAGTGCAGAGAGGGAATGCAGCTGGTTGGTTGCAACCCCAGTTCAAAGGGTTTGGGACCAAATTTCCCCCCACCACGCTGGAGCAGAAATGGGGGCCACAAGGGAGGGCAGACACTCACCTGGCTGCCACAGCTGTGTCCTGCACCAACTTCCAGCATTAATTGTTGCCTTAGCAAATATTGCCCTGCCTTGTAAACCTTCTGCCCATGAAGCCCTTCCACCCACAGGTCTCTTGACACCCAGAAAGAATTTGGGAGGTTATTTATACACATTTTCACCCATCCATCCAAGCACATGAGCTGGCCCCAAATAAAGAGGGCAGAGCAACCCCGAGAGGAAACCCAAAACCTCACCAGCCAAAGAACAAGAAACAAGCCCACAAGCCCAAAGAGCTGAAAATGAAACAAAAAGGGCTTTGGCTTTAGGCAGAAGTGGTGATCTTAATGCCAGTGCTGCTCTCAGGTGTGTATTCCAGGGAATTGTGACCATTTCCTGGCAGCCTGTTATAAAAAAGCAACTATATCAACATGCCAAGGATTTTTATAAGGGTGGTCCTTTCAAATGAAAATTTAAGTGCTAAATATCCCCAAAAAGGTAAAAAGAGAAAAGAAGCAGTGTTTATATACTACCACGTATATGGAGATTTTGAGAGAGGGACAAAGTTGTTAGCAATTCCCATCAGGTCCCAGAATTTATGTAAATCCAGATGGCTGAACGACACGAGTTCATTTTTTTCTTTTTTTTTTTTTTCTTTAGGGGAAATCTGGAAGTTTTAAAAACAATTTAGCAAGAGCCAATTAATCAAACCCACCAGAAGCGTGCTGGGATGGCTGCCTGTGAATAAGGAATGTCATGTTTGAGCTTGTCTTAGGCAAAGATGGGAAATAACTCCTTGGAAGCTTAGCAGGAAATCTCGTTATCCCAGCGTGCTCCAAGCCTGGCCTTGGACACTTCCAGGGCTGCAGGGGCAGCCACAGCTTCTCTGAGAAACAGAAATAATGGGATAATACATGGCTGGTGGGATGTTCCCATCAGACTGTGTCCCACATACACAATATTTCGCAGTATTTTGCTTCCCATCATCTGGAATGTCTGTAGCAGGACCTGCGGGGAGTTTTGGGCACTGAGTGATTCAAAGGTGAAACAACGAAATATGAGTGAAATGTGTCATTTCAATGGGGTAATTCCACATACAACCCAAAAATCGATCAAATGTTGAATGGGCGCTGCGAAAACGGGGGTAGAGAGAAGTGTGCCACACAACTCCTTTTTATTTCTATTTATTTATTTATTTATTTCCTCTCGGTAATTCGGGCAAAGACCCGTTGAACCGTGCCCTGCCCTTTCTGTCGTTTATCCCCCGCTTCAGCTGTTCGCTGCCACAGGCGGTACCTGACGGGTAACACAGCGCGGCCCATGAGGGAGCGGGACCGCGGCTGCGGAAAACCGTGAGGGGGAAAAAAAACCCCAGAGTTCCACGTTTTACCGCAATACCGTCTACACGGCACGGATCGCAGTTGCTGGGGGCTCGGGATGGGGGGTCATGAACCTGACCCCGATCCTCGATCCCCGAAGGCGGCGAGGCCGCGGGACCGGCGCCAACATGGCGGCCACCGTCCCGCCCCCCGGTCGCCATGGCGACGGGCCGCGCGCCACGGGGCGTGGCCAGGGACTCGAGGGGCGGGGCCTGACTGGCCGCCTTCCCCCCCAGGCCCC
>WEKY01006537.1:282714-298652 GCA_013390045.1 Picathartes gymnocephalus | reverse complement strand
GGGGCCCTGCGGCGCCGGGCGGGCCGCGGCCCGGGGTCGGTTCTTCCATCCTGTCCCCCCGCGCCTCCTTCCCTTGTCATTATCCTGGCAGTAACGCGGGACTTGAGGAAAGTTTGCGTCCTCTCGCCCCGCTCCCCGCGGCTGCCGGGCTCGGCCGAGGGCCCCGCGGAAACCACCTCCTCTTCAAAAAAAAAAAAAAAACCCAGATTGGCTTTTTTTTTGTGCCCGGGGGCAGAAAACAGCGGGTGCTGCCCTCGGCAGCGCGGCGCTCCGGGGGAGCCCGGCGGTGGCAGTGACAGGTCCGAGGCCCTGTTTTTGCCTGGCTGCAAAAACTCCGTTTTTTGTGGGGCCGAGGAGGGGGATAAACCACGTGTGCCGCCGCGAAACCTCACGGCTTGGCTTGTGCGGGGCGAAATGAGGCAGAAAGAGCCGGGGTTTGGGGCTGGCGGAGGAGCGCGGAGGGAGGTGTTGCCCGGCAGCCGCGTGTGGGTTTTTGCTGCAGGGATTTATCAGGGCAAGATGCTGCGCGGGCCCGGCGCTCCCCCAAAATGTTGCCCCTTCCTCCCCCAGGATGTGCTCTCCGGGGTGTTTGTGACAGCTCGGCCGAGCAGATGGATTTACATAACAATAATTCGACGCTGTCAGTGCTCGGCGCTGGGCAAGCGGCTGGAGGGGAAGGCAAGCTGCCCTTCGCTCAAAGCACTTGCGTAATTGTGTTGCGCGCCCACTCCGCGGTAGGGGAAGGTGCCGGTTTTGGTGGGATTTTTGCCTGTCAGTTGGCTCTTTTGGCAGATTTGCATAAATCAGGCTCCTCGCCGCTAACGCCCGTACGAGCGGATTTCGTGTTCCAGCCTTGCCTCATATTCCGGGCTGCATTACAGCTCTGAAAACGCTCCCAAGGAGCGGGGATCTGTGTCGGGAAGGTGTGGGTGGATTCAGGGTGTGAAAATGCCTTGTAAAACCCCGGGATGGGGCGTGCGGCGAGGCATTGGCTCCCCTCCCGTCTTGCCCGCTTCTTTCCCACCAGGCAGAGCTCGGTGCCCTGCTGGTTTCCCACAGCTGCATCCCCTTGTCCTCACAGCGCTGCTTTGAGGCCGGGGACACGGAGCGAGCGTGATTTTGGCCCTTGGAAACCACTAGCGAGTGAATAATCCCCTGGCCACCGCGTTTTGATTTACTGGTATTATGCCCTGTCAATAAATGGGACTCGTGCTGCATTTATTCCCTGCCCTCACAGCGCTTCGCTCGTTGCCAAATCTACCTGGAGTTAATTATCTGAATCGTGCTTTTTTTTTTTTTTTTTTTGTTTGTTGTTGTTGTTGTAACGGCAACATTTTTAAAAGCTAAGGAGCTCTGAAGTTTATATAATAATCTGGTTCTTGGCAGGGTTTCGTGGTGGGTTTTTTTTTTGTGTCTGTGTGTGTGTGTGTAATGCGGTCGTCGCGGCGCTGAGTTTTAATCGTTTCTGATGTTTCCAGCCCCGCTGTTGGGAGTTCTCAGCCTAAAAAGCTGCCGCCGTCGCTGTGCAGCCTCGCTGGAAGAGTTGAGGGCATTGAATTAAAGAAAGCTCAGCTGCTTGTATACAAATATACAGCAATTACAAGGCAACAAAGTTATTGCAGAACCCTGCTGTCGCCATGGCAACACGCTCACTCAATTACATTTGGAAATGTAAAATGCCACCCAGTTAGAAAGAGTAAGTTTTAGCGACTGCAGATTTTCTGGGTAAAGTGAAATGTGCAAGATGCAGCTTTCCAGGATTCTCTGCTTTTTCCCCTCTGTCCTTGGATGGCACGTTTTAGTATGTGCATCTGACAGATTCACGGTGTTGATATTAAGCTGTGCCCTTGGTGGCCTAAACCTAAGGAAAAAGTATCTTTAAATCATCACAATTTTAACTTTGCCACCCTGTTTTTTTGTTTGTTTGTTTTGTTTCAGGACTTAGCTTTAGAAAGGAGACAGATTAGAGAAAGCATTTTGAAAATCAGCTCAGAACACTAGAAGAATTTGTCATTTGCTCAGCAGGATGGAGGCATGGAAGGAAAGCACACGTCTGGCATGAAAAGCTTGTATTCCCTTGGGAGGAGATGTCTGTTGGGCAGCCTGTGTGTCTGTGTGCTGCCATCTCCTAAAATCTCCTAAACAGACTATCCTGAAGTAGAGGAAAACTGCCAGGTGTGAGCTACCAAGTTCTTGACAAGCCCAGGGTGTATCCAGGGTGGGAGGTAACAGGTGGAGGAGACCAAGATCCTGGTGTGGGATGCAGGTGAATTCCTTAGTGGAAATTAGTTTCACTTTCTTGCTTGCCTTTTGATGGTGAATCACCAGGAAAATAAAAAAAGGCCGGGTTGGAGAGGGCTTGGAGCAACCTGGGATAGGGGAAGGTGTGGGTGGAACAAGATGGGCTTTAAGGTCCCTTTTCACCCAAACCATTCCGTGAGTAGACGAAAACAGTAAAAGTAGTTTCTTGCATAATCTTTGTGCTGGTGAAGATGCAACTCTGCTGTGCTTATGTTTCACAGGTAACATCCCATTAATGCAGAAAAGATAGAAAGCAACAGTGCAGTAACAGCAGGAAAAGGTAAATACAAGAAAAGGTAAATACAAGAATGAGGGTTTTTTTCTTAAACTAGGAGTGATGTGTTTACAGATACCTGGAGATCAATGAACTCCTGAAGAAGTTACCTGGTAGCAGCAGCTGTTAGGAGATATTTAGGTAGGTGCAGATTGCAGTGGGTTGTCTTGAAGAAATGTGTTTTACCCAAATCTTTAAGGGCTTGAACTCCAGACTGCCCCCTGAGCCCTTGGAGCACCTGGATTAGGAAGGTTTGCAGGTCCTTTGTTAGCTGAGGGATGGTTTTGGGAGGAGGAGGCTTTGCCTAACTTGTCAGGTTGCTCTGCTTTCAGCACCAGCCCCGTGAGGTGCTAGCCTTGTGGTTTCCCCACTCCTGGAGAGGCAGCTTGAGCACGAGTGACTTCAGCCCCCGTGGTCAGTGCCTGTTTTTCTCCTGGCCATACAATCATGGAGTGGCTGGGGTTGCGATGGACCTTAAAGCCCATCCATCCCACCCCCTGCCATGGGCAGGGACACCTTCCCCCATCCCAGGGTGCTCCAAGCCCTTTCCAGCCTGGCTTTGGACACTTCCAGGCCTCCAGGGGCAGCCACAGCTTCTCTGGGCACCCTGTGCCAGGGCCTCCCCACCCTCACAGGGAACAATTCCTTCCTCCCGTGGGCAGAGGTGGAAGCACAGGAGCTGCCTGTTTGTAGCCTGCTGAAAAGCTGGAGTTGAGTCTTCAACCTCAAACTCCCTGTGGGACTGCAGGAGTGAGGAGCAGCACTTGTTCAAAATAAAGGTTAAAATTGCCTGTGGGTTTAGCTCAGTTTGCCCTCTTTATCTCTCTTTCAAATGCTTTGTGCTTTCTGGGGAATAGACCTTTTCAAGCCAGCTTAAGGTGTATCTGATCCAGAAACTTGCTGCAGTGACTGAAACTTGTCCTCAAGGTTCATTTGCAGGTTTTAAATCAGGGGAAGCTGCAGACTTTCTACACATGAAGTGCCCAAACACATTGCAAACGAAGTGCTGAGGCTAAAACTTGTCCATAAATATGTAAGATGGGATAAATCAAATATTTCAGGAGAGTTTTCCTTTATTTTCCAGCGTTCCCCTCATGCTGTGCCTTTGTAAGGTAGCTGTAACCAGTTGTCCCCATGTTTTATCCAGGTTACCCCAGGTTACCTGTGTGGGTTAAGTGATGCTCCCTTCAGGGTTTGAGCACCTGAGTGCTCACTGCCCAGCTGTGCCAGCTTAATCCTGGGTTAAAACACTTCTTTGGTGTCCTCCTCCAGCTAAAGGAGTGTTTGTGCACTCCTTGGCATTGTGTAATTTATATTTTTATATAAAAAATATGAATCCCAGCTCTTGGGACTGTATTTCACTCAGCTTGTACCTGTGGTTGAGTACACACAGAGGAGTTTATTTGCTCAGTGGGATCTGTTGCTGGCCTGTTCCAAATGGCAGAGCTTGTCCCAAACCACAAGGAAATATTAATTGAACATGTTGTTGGGCCACTGGTAATGACATTTGTTAAATATTTGCCAAGTATTCTTCTTGCTGGCTTCCTTCAGTGGTGTCATATTCTACTTCATTGCTCTGCCCGTTCACCTTTAGGTTGTTTACAGTTATCCCATCACTTTTCCAGCATCTTTTTCAATCCTGCTACCGAGTCTATGTGGGATTAGATTTTATCAGAGTCCTGCTGGGATCCCTCGAGTTTGTGCTTTTGTAAGGGTGTGTTTCACTGGGCAGAGAAGCTGATGGAATGTGTCTTGTCACTGGATTCACAACTGCTTTTCAGTTTTGAGCCCCCTTCTCCCATGGATAGCTTCTCTCTTCCATTTACTTTGCCTTCCAGGTTCCACAGGTCCAAGGATGCCAGTGCTCCAGAGCAGTGGAAGGAAACAGAGCAGTGCAAGAGTCTCCTCAGTTGCTGAGCTGGGGGGAAAAAAAACCCATAAAAATATGTGTGTTTGCCTCAAATAGCTGGAGCTGACAAACAGCAGAAACACCAAAGCTGTCTGCTTTAATAATTAGAAATGTGGCAATATTGGAAACCAGTAAAAGGGGGTAAACAGTCTTTTAAAATATTAAAGTAAAAGCTGTATGTCGTGGGGGAGGAAATGGCTGTTAACATTTTGGTTCGATTTAGATTGCCTCATATATATATATATATAGATAAAAAAAAATATATATAAATATATATATAAAGCCTAAATTGAATCCTTGGATGAGGGGACTCCTCAGAGCCCTCCTGTAATTAATGCCACTTGCATTTTGATTGTGTTATGCACAAGCCTAAAGTGGGCCAGGTTTACTTTCTCCTGCAGTGGACCGTGTTGATAAGGCAATATATAACAGATGATTCATGAAGTGCTGCTTGTCATTGCCAGGGCTGCTTGAATAGCGAGCAGATTTTGGGCAATGCTTCTTCACCGGAAAGATTTGGGCAGTTTAAGCTGAGAGGAGGAGGAGGAGGAGAGAAAAATCTGCGCTGTATTTCTGGCTGTCTTAAAGGAGCTGCCTCACAGCATTGAGAAGAAGTTGGGAGGGGGGGAATGGGTGAAATAAAGGGGGGGGTAGAGAAGCTGGAAGGCACACAGAGGTTGCATAATGATGTTGAAAAAGGGAACAATTAGAAAAAGACTGTAAAAATCTCTTGGAAAGCTTCTGTGGTTTTCCCTTTGCAAGGAATTACAGCTTGGCCTTCCCCTCTGAAAATTCAGGCCTTTTTTGTGGCAGTCATTACTGGGCACATCTTGATCAGCTTCATTTTTTTTTTTGGCTCATTTTTGTGTTGGATATTACCTCAGAGAGGTTTGATTAAAACCTGCCTCCAAGAACCATCTCCCAGTGCAGAGGAACGTGTGTTGGCTCGTGATCCTGGGCACACTCAGCCCTCTGCCCCCTTCCTCAATGGCTGAACCTTTGTTCCTCATATAAGAAGCATTTAAACCCCAAAAAGTTGCAATTTGGAAACTGGATCTTAGGGTCATGAGAATCCTCTTTTTAGTTTGGCCAAAATTAGGTTATCTTAATTTAGTTTGGTTTTCTAATAATAAGCCAGTTATTTTATCTATCTATTTATCTATCTGTCTGTATCTGCTGGATGAAGAACTGTATTTTAAGGGTTTTATTTTCTGCCATCGCAGGATAAAATAAGGTGCAGGGGCTGAGCATCTCAGCCTGGGTTTTGGCAGCACAGCAATGTGTTGTTTTAAATGTCTTTTTAAGCGTGTCACTCCTTCATTCCGGGGAGCACTGACATCCACTTGAACTGAACTCCATGTATCTTTCATGAGCAGTGAAAAACCCTGATATTTCACACGTAGGAAATAATTCACTTTATTAATTTTTTTCTGGAGAAGTGGCGCTTTAATGAGGTGTCTGTCAGCGAGACTTAATTACAGTTAAATTCTGGGAGCATTAGTACAGTGTGTCTTGTTCTGTGTAAAATGAACTTCCATTTGTCACGTGCGTGCAGGAGCATTGGTTTGCTGATAGAATTGGTGTTAACTCCACTTTGAGGAAGAGCATTACTCATAACTGGGCTGTCACCAGTCACTTCACATCCTTCTCCTGCCTGGATTTTCCTGATTTGCTCCAACAGCTTATGTTGCATTTGCTCAGGGAAAGTAACACTCTGGTTGGTTCTGGGGTTGTGTTGACAAAACTTTTATCTCCAAGGAAAGGGTCCTCAACCTGAGGCTGAAACAAGGAATTAATCCTGGTGTATGCTGTTCCCAAGAAATTCTCAGAAAAGGAGTGTTTTTCCAAGCATTTGGAAGGTTACATATTCCCCCATGGGAGCTACCTAGTTCTTGTTTCTGTTTGGTGAGGATTCTGGTGAAGTCCTCAATACAGGTGGTTCTTCTGGAGAGCAAAGAAAATGGGCTGTCTTTGGCTGCAGGTTCACCTGGAGTGGTGAGATTTGCTTCTCTGCTCAAATAACCTGCACAAAAGTGAAGAAAAATGGCATTTTTCATACCTTTATGGCAACGAGGATTGTGCAAACTGGAACAGTCTGTGAGTTTTAGCCTTGGGAGCTCAGGGCAGGGAGAAGGGAGAAGTGGGCAGGTAATTGTGAACGCTGCTTTGGAGGAAGGTGGGATGAGATGGAAGATGGGCTGTTGGTCCCATTTTGGATGCAGTGGGCCCAACTGCAGACAGATAGGGATGTAAAGATCATGGAATTCCCAGGGAACATTGGAAGGGAAGAGCTGTGGTGCAGACTATCCATCAGCATGGTCCTGAAGGAAGAATTCCTGGGTGAAACAGAGCTTTCCTGCAGCCTGGGTTATGTTCTACAGCACTGCATGTGTGGAATTCCTCTCTTCAAATGAAGAGAGCTGTTCCTCCAGCCAGCAGAGACTTGGAAGAAAATGAAATTGCCATCCCCAGTGCTGTGGGTGAGTGAGGAGAGGGGACCTGTCCAAGGCACGGCGTGAGCGAGGTGACCAGGACGGTGCCACGGCCTCGTGCAGCACGGCAGGGTGTGTGTGTCCTGCTGGGAAGCCTGGCTTACTTCACACTGATTGGGGGAAAAGGGAGCACAGAATGCTTTGGAATAACTCCAAGGATACTGGATCGTGTTTCTTCTGGAGGTCTTGCTGGAGGGGATGAAGGCTGGCACCTTTATAAAGCTGGAGAGGGCAAGAGCATGGTGAAGTGCAGTTTCCTGCTGTCTTCCCGGGGAGATGGTGCAGTTTGAGTGTGGTTTGTGCTGCTGGAGCATCTTCAGGGGCAGGGAAAGAAACAGCCCTGGCTGAGTTAATGGTTGGACTCGATGGTCCTAGAGGTCTTTTCCAACCTTAACGTTTCCATGAATGTGGGCAGGATCTCTGCTGGGTTGTTGCAAAGCTCAGCCCTTTTTTGCTCCCCGTGCAAAGCAGAAAGCCTGGTCTGACACTGCTCTTGCTGCTGTTGCTCAGCAAATCAGCCCTTGCATTCTGTGCCCCTGGGCCCTGCTGTGGGTGGGAATTGCTGCACAGATCACCCCAGTTCTCCACGTTTTAGGGCTGCTGCTGCTCTTACTCAGCAGGGCAGCAAGGGCCTGGGTGTGTTGGGTGGTGAGAAGGCTCAAACTTTGTGTCTTGTCCTTCCTCTGTGCTGAAGAGGAAGGGAAGGCAAAGAAAAGAGGCCACACAGAGTCAGGTGTTTTGGGATGTGGTGTTGGATGTCCTGCTGAGTGACTAGTCCTTCCTGTGGGCTGGGACAGGCACTGGCTACTATGATCTGCATTTGCCTTTCAGTTCTTCCTCACTACCTGATGCATGTGAACCTCCCAAAATAAATTACTCTCCATATGCATACTGCTGTGCATTTCTCCTACCCAGGACAGATTTCCTATTTGAGTCAAATAGCAGTGCTTTGGTTGGGAGGAAATGTTCTTTACTTATTTATTTCCACAACTGGTACCTGCCGACAGCTCCTGGTGGAGGCTGAAGGATACGTTTGAGTCAGGACTGCCTCTCACAAGATATTGACCTGGAAGCATGATCAAAGGAGGAGGGAGAGGACTAGACAGGAGTATTTATTCTGATTTTACATGGTAGGAGTCTAATGCTTCCTTGGGGGCTGTGTTTGCCTCTCCTTGTCAGGCTTTCCTTCACCCCCTTGTTCATACCTGCTGCCTCATCTGCTCCCTGTGCCTCAGATGGAGCCTTTGAGGATGGGCCTAATCATAACAGTGAATGAAATATTTAACATTGGGAAAAACACTTCCTGCTTGAAGCTTTGAGAAAACCACCAACTCCTGACAGGGAAAAGTAATCTGAGGTTTTGTGTTATAAATTATCAAACCTGCAGAAGAGCTGGAGACTTCTGGGTCAGTGGACAAAAAGGCTTGATGTGATTTCAGGGCAAAGTGTGGCTCTGTCTCTGGCTGCTTTATGCCTTGGAGAAGATGGCCTTGTCATTGCAATCTTGTTCAGGAGGACATTCTGTGAGCTGTTGAGAGCAGAAAAGACTTTTACTGTGCAATTTTCTGAGCCATCCCTGCAGATTTTGGGTGGATTTACACAGATTACATGGTCTTGTTCATCTCAGTTGTTGTGTTTGGGTGTCTCTTGCTGCTGTTACCTCTACTAGGTTGTGTTCTGTTAACAGAAAAAGGTGGTGCTGGTGCCTGCTGGATCTGATTCTATTATTCTGTAATTGCACTGAAACAACAAGCTATAATAAAATGAAGACAAATATTAGCATTTAGAACTTGAAAGCCACCTCTGACCCCAGAAAGCTGGCCATAAAGCTGGGCTGGAGCCTCACTCTGTATCTTTGGGCACTTCTCCTGTCTGTATTGGTGGGTAAGGGCTTGATCCAGCACCTGGTGAAGCCAGCAGGGATCTTCCCTTTGCCTTGAGCTGGCTCTGAGTGGTGACCCCAAATTACAAATGTTCACGTGGGCCTGCAGGGGGGAAGCTCTGGGCTCACTTGGGCCAGCATCGTTCTCTGTCTGGACATTAAGGGTGGACATCAGGGAATTTCTTCCCTGAAAGGGTTGTCTGGCTTTGTGGCAGAGTCCCCATCCCTTGTGGTAGGCCAGGGCCAGTGGTGAGTGCAGCTGGGGCAGCCCAGGGGCCAGCGGCGGCAGCCACGGAGTCACACCAGCGTTGTGTGGCCCCCAAACCCAAGTGTCGCCCTGTCAGCTGACAGCATTAGGATCACAGCTGAATTCTGTTTGGCACTGAAAGTGTGCAGCTTCTGGGCTTTGCTCTAAAAATGCTGGTCTAAAAATAAACTGCTGTGCAGGGATGCTGGAAGCAGGGGAGCAAACGGAGGACTTGAGCACGGAACATAAGGCTTGGCTGGCTGCAGGGATGGGATCAGGGAGCAGCCAGGCCGAGGCAGGAAAGTTCTGCACAGGGGAATAATTCCCTGGGAAGGGGAGAAGGAAATAAGGAAACTGAGAGAGAGGCAGGTAGACATTGAACTCTTCTGTCAGCCCAGGCTGCCCCACTTCAAAGGGAGCGGGCCATAAAAGCCCAAACAGCAGTTGGGTGAGGAAAATTGCACCTCAGATCTGAAATCCTGCCGTGTAACAGCTCAGCCAGGCTGGCCTCGTGTGGGTCCTGCTAGAAACAGGAGTTGGGGCTGCTCAGAGTGCAGCAAATAGAAGCTCTGGTGTTTAATGAGGTGTTCACCTCATTTAAAATGACAGCAAACGTGGGCAAGCTGAGCCGTGCAGAAATGAGAGCATCTCCTCTCACCCTCCTCGGGATGGGGATATCCAGCCACTGCACACTTCCCATTCCTCCTCTTCCCAAGTGCCAGTATGAATGACATTCCCCACATTCTTTCCTTAGCTGGAAGGAGCTGATCAGGCCCCGAGGTTGGGAGTCATGCTGGAAGCTCAGAGATAGCTCAGCATTCAGCTGTTGGGCTTCCTCTTCCCTCTTCCTGAGGGTCTTCCCGCTGTGGGATGCACCAATCCAAGGAGCTGGATATGGACATCTCATCCTCCTTGCTGCCTTTTTGTTCCAGTAAGAAAAATCTTCAGTGTCTGCATTTGCTAGAGGAATGTCTAAGAGGAGCAACTTAGACTATATTTAAATAAATAAAAAAAAAAGGAGCATATTCTTGGCAATAATTTAGACTTTTGCTGTAAACTGTCTGCATTCCCTGGGGGATGAGGTCTCCTTTTGAGAAAATCTGTTCTGGATTCAGCATGTTTGACAATTTCTCTGTGTGACTACCTTCAGGTTTTTGTTTTGGTGGGGTAAATGAGCACAATAACGTGTGTGTGCTTCTGAGTGCTCAGCTTGGGGGTTTATTTCTAATTTTTTTCTTCAAAATATCAAAACCCTCTCTTCAGGATACCAGGACTGACAAGGTTTGCGTTCCAGTATTGCAACACAAGGTGTTCTCTGTTTCAGACTGTAAATATTTATCTCTTGTCAAAGCAGAGCAGTTACTATTGGGAACTGATCTGGCATGTGGAAAGGTTTTCCTTAAGGAATTTGTTTCCTTTTATTTACAGTGTTATCGTACATTTAAATTCCAGGGCCTCAGCATATAGCGCTGAGGCTCCTTGCTAGCACTGGCAGCGAGAAAGGGAATTACGGCAGCCTCAGGCTAGGGATCAGGGAATTCTGCAGCCAGCCAGAAGCGTGGCTGTGAAACTGAGGCAAACACAGGGAAAAGGCCTGGTGTTCTCCTGCCAGGGGCTGGCTGGGATGGAAGGGGCAGGGATTGAGCCCAGGTGTTCCCTGGGCTGGCATTCCCAGCTGCTGGGCTGTTCCCGAGGTTCTTCCCTCCTGGAGCAGCCCCTCACATCGCTGGCCATGTCTCTGCTTCTCTTCCCTGCCAGCAAACCTGCTTTGTCATAACCTTCCTGCAGCACTGGGAGCCTTCCCCAGCCTCCTCCTGTCGGATTGCTCTCTGCTGTGTTTGCCACACGTTTGGGGATGTGTTCCTGCTCCTGGGAATTCCTGAGGCCTTCCTGCTGCCCGCAGGTCCTGCTCCTGGAGAGCTGCTCTCATCTCCCTGCAGTGCCTGCCATTGCTGAGGAAATTGTTCCTGTTGCATTGTGCTGCACGTGGGAGGCTTATTCAGCCTCCAAAGGTCTGGGGTTTATTTTTTACATCTCCCTAGCTTCTGTACATGCTTATTTTTTGATGCTGGCAGTTGGTTGAAGTTCTTGATGCTCTTCGCCGTGTCCTGGAGTCTCGGAAGAGCAGCCAAGGGCTGTCGAGGAGGGCTGCAGGTTGTACTATTTATTTTCCCTCTGTTAGGGAGCAGCCTCCTTGAATGGAATCAGTTATTGAGGCTGAGTTCAGTCCCTGCCATGGCAGGGCAGAGCTGCTTTTGCTC
The DNA here is from genome assembly GCA_013390045.1 of Picathartes gymnocephalus. Taxonomy (NCBI): domain Eukaryota; kingdom Metazoa; phylum Chordata; class Aves; order Passeriformes; family Picathartidae; genus Picathartes; species Picathartes gymnocephalus. Next base: position 287,286 of record WEKY01006537.1, on the reverse strand, counting down.
CTACTTAGCAATGTGCAAAATGTGTGTGTCAGACTAGAGCCAGCCCTGGCCTTTGAGCTCATCTCACTGATTCAGAGGTGGTAGGCAGATAAAATGGAGTGAAAATAAGAAATACTTTCTGTGCCTCCAGTGTTTGAATAGACATCTATTCATTTCACATGTATACACTTCATATATATGAAAACAAATCATGTCTATATTTAATATTTTCATATTTCTGCCTGGTGTGCCTGTCCAAACCCCAAGGACAACAGATGGATGTCCAGGGAATGCCTTTATCATCTCCTGAGTTTATCGTTGCTATCAGGTCACATCAACTTCAGTTCTTCCTCTGTTATCTCTGTCTCCAGGGATGCACACTCAATACACCCCTTCTTTTCTCCTCTCTGACATCTCCTGTGAAATGTGCTGTTTGTGGCTTCGGGACAGCAAGCCCTGTCCTGGTTTGGGGAAGGATTTGTGACTGGGACTGGATGGGTGCAGCTTTTCCAGTGGTGCTTTATGGCTTGATGTAGAGTTTTTAACAGCACTTGCAAATCAGACTGCTAAAAGGTAAATGGCTCAAGTTACTCATAAACACTGATAGTCAGAGTGGAGACTCTTTGAATAGAAAGCTTTGTTCAGGATTTCCTGGAGTGAGAAGTAAAGCTGTCTTGGTCAAAGGGAGCTGCTCTCTGTGGATTCAGTGCCGGGCCTTATCTCCCTTGTTTAATGCGATCTGTTTTAACAGAATCAAAGTTGGTTCTGAGTGTTACTGGCAGAAATGGCAGCCTATTTGCATATTTACTGGCTTCTGGGAGTCTAGATATGTCAGCAGCCTCTGCTCCTTTTCACTCGATCTTATCTCCCCATTCCATTTCAGGAAAAAATTCCTGCAATCTCTTTCCCCCCGCCGCCCCAGCCTTGGAGTGTGCTTTGCATGCCGAGTGCTCTGAGCTCATGGGAGTCCTGTTTGCTTTGCAACGGCCCCGTGCTCTGCTTGAATGTAAAACTGATGCTGAAATGTACATTTTCAGCCTCCTGACATCCCCAGGAGGTGTTTGTCTGTCGGAGTGTGCTCTGGCTGGGCATGGTTTCCTTCAGGAAGGGGCGGGAGGTGGCTGCAGGCCTTGGCTGTCAGGCCATTTTTTCCCCCTCTGCCATAGTGTAACTTATTAATCATTATGTTCATAGAAACATTTAAGTTGGAAAAGGTCTGTAAGATCATCATATCCAGCAGTTCCCTCAGCACTGCTGTGTCCCCAAGTGCCATATCCACATGGCTTTGAAATCCCTCCAGAGATGGGCATGGAGACCCCACCACTGCCCAGGGACTGACAACTCTCTCCATGCAGAAACTTTTCTAAATATCCAACGTTAACCTCCCCTGGCACAACCTGAGGCTGTTTCCTCCTGTTCTGTCACTTGTAACCAGGGGAAAAAACCAACCCCACTTCCTGTCAGGTATGAGATGGATCCAGATTAACACTGACACGCAGAGTCTTTGGGTTTGGTGTTTTCACCTCGTGTTCTTTCCTGTTCATTTATTTCAGAGTGTCCCAAGCAGCAGGTGATACGGTGGATAAGATGAGAGGAGATTCTGCAGAGCAGAGCTTTGGTGACTAATGGCAGCTTATCTTGAAAGCCAAGCAATTCCTCCTGGTGTGGAAGCTGGAGCTGTTAGCCAGAAGTTACAGGAGCAGATTTAGGAGCATGCAAAGGTGCCGAATCCCAAGCGTCAGGAAAGTGAATAAAAGACCCTGAAAATTGGGCTTTGATGTTTTCAAAGGCTGAAGAGGGACAAAAGCAGGTGTAAATTACTTTGCTTCATTCCCACCCTGAAAGAGGAGCGAGTTTCAGGGAGGAATATTCTGTGCTGTTCACTGTGAAAAGCCACAAAGGGCTTGGAGGTGTTGGTGGGTGAGAAGCTCAGCAGGACCCAGCAAAGTGCTCTGCAGCCCAGAAATCCCAAAGCCCCACATCCTGAGCTGCATCCAGAGAAGTGTGACCAGCAAGGAAGGGGGGATTCTGCCCCTCTGCCCCACTCAGGTCAGACCCCACCTGCAGAGCTGCCCCAGCCCTGGGGCCCAGCACAGGAAGGACCTGGAACTGCTGGAGACAATCCAGAGGAGGCCATGGAGATGTTCCAAGGGCACAGAGCCCCTCTGCTCTGGAGCCAGGCTGGGAGAGCTGGGGGGGCTCACCTGGAGAAGGGAAGGCTCCAGGGAGAGCTCAGAGCCCCTTCCAGGGCCTAAAGGGCTCCAGGAGAGCTGGAGAGGGACTGGGGACAAGGGATGGAGGGACAGGGCACAGGGAATGGCTTCCCACTGCCAGAGGGCAGGGATAGGTGGGATATTGGGAAGGAATTGTTCCCTGTGAGGGTGGGGAGGCCCTGGCACAGGGTGCCCAGAGAAGCTGTGGCTGCCCCTGGATCCCTGGAAGTGTCCCAGGCCAGGTTGGACAGGACTGGGAGCACTCTGGAATAGTGGAAGGTGTCCCTGCTCATGGCAGGGGGTGGAATGGGATGAGCTTTAAGGTCCCTTCCCACCCAAAGCCTAAGTTAGGTCTCTGAGGCTTCCTTGAGGACATGCACTTGAAGTCCCTTTCCAGCTGGTGACTGACAGTGTTGTAAAGCAAACCTTAACAAGCCCCCGTGGCAGGTACTGTGTCCGTCCTTGAAATATGTCCAGTGTTCTGTGTGGCTTTACAGCCCAGCTTTCTTATTTCCAAGAACAATTCCAGTTTGCCTTGCTGTGTTCACATTGTGCAAACAGGCAAAGTGGGCCATATAAAATGTGGTGTAAATCCTAAAGTAAAATGGAGCCCTTCCTTCACACTGGGAGCAGCACCTGGAAAGTAAATTCCCAAAAGTCTGCAGGCCTTTGTCTGTCCAGGTAACTTGCAGGTAATTGTTTAGAGGGTTTTGTTCCTTTTTGGTTCTGATGATGCTATAAAACAGATAAATATATAATAAACAACCTAAAATTCCCTGGAGTCTGAGCGGTGCCAGTTGTTCCTTCCTTGCCTTTCTTGCTTGTCAGCTTTTAAGACTGAAATATTTGCCTGAAGATTCTAGTTTTTCATTGAAGGGTGATTGATGCTGGTCATGACAAATGTAACCCTCTCCAGAGGGGTACAAGAGAGGAACTTAGAGGTTTGTGGTGACTAGCTTGGTTTGCTGTTCTGGCTGTGGATGTGGCTGGAAAATACTACTTGTGATTTAAAACTGGGAATCGTGGAACCCCCGTGAGTATAAAACCATATATTTATTTCAGCTTCCCATGGGGATTCCTGCCTGTTCAGTTATCAGCAGTCTGGGGCTTGGAATGCCAGCAGCTTTGGCAGAGGAGCTGGGGACTGAGCAGGGTGCCCAGGCCTGCCCTGTGTCCTGAGGGATGATCCCATCAGCAGAGGGATGCTGGGAGTGCTTACAGGTTTTCCCAACAAATAAAAGCAAATTGTGTTGCACTTTAAAGGCAAAGTTGTGATTTCTTGCTTTTGGTTTGGTGCATTATTTATGCTCGTATGTAAGATTTGGATTTAGGTAAAGTTGCTTTGCCTAGGATACACAAATGCTCAATGCGCTCATACTCTGTAAGATATTTTTATTGGCTGTAGGAAAACAGACCCTTTACAAGGAGAAGTGGCAGAGTGGCACCACACGTTGGGGTTGGGATGAGATGCTCTTCCCAGGTCCCTTACACCCCAATCCCATTCTGAGATTCCACAATCCCGTGCAGCTCATTAGGGCTGGGATCTGGCTGACGGGGTGGCTGTGGGAAGTGCAGTGTTTTGGTGTCATTATTGCCATTCAGTGCCAGACAGGAGGAACAAAACACGCAGAAATGTAAACTTTGGAGCCCGTGTGGGGCTCCCAAGGCTTTTGTGGGTGAGGGTGTGCCGGGCATCAGCTCCCCTGAGCTCCACACAGAGCTCCGAGGGGTTGGGAAGCACAGCCCTGCTCTGGGGGGCAGGAGTGGCATGGGATGCCCTCAAACAAAACAGCTTTTTGGAGGTGGACAAGGTTAGTGCCAGTAGCTGAGGCATGAAAAAATGTGATAAACTCTGCAAAGTATCAGAGAGCGTGGCTGGACAAGGCTCTGTGAGCAGAGACCCCTCTGCCTGGAGGGAAGGTGAGCTCATGCAGGGGACGTGAGGTGATGCCAGGGAGCCTGTGGAGCAGGGGGACCTTCCCACGGCACGGTGTGGCTCCTGGCTGCTGCGATGTGCCGGCTGTGCCGCGGGGGAGAACACACAGAGTGGCTGTGGTCTGTCCCCGTGTCACTTTTGGAGGCGACAGCAGAGGGCTGAATGTCCCCTCCGCGGTGATGCAAGGTGTTTGTGGAGAGCTCGGGGCACGCTTCCTTCCCAGAGCGTGCCAAAGGTCAGCACTGCCAGAGCCACGGGGGCAGGAGGTGCCAATGGCAGCCTGGTCACCACGGGGCACCCCAGAGCAGCACCAACTTCTGGAGCAAACTGGCCCTTCCAGAAAAAGACTGGAGGAAATGTCTCACCAGACAAAAGAATGGCTTGCACGAGTGTTCAGACTGAGTTATTTTCTCTCGGTAATCAGATAGCATTCAATTAAAAAAA
>WEKY01006537.1:127433-278942 GCA_013390045.1 Picathartes gymnocephalus | reverse complement strand
CGGGCTTTGATCATGTTTGAGGCTTGCAAATACATTTCCTGGAAGAGGTGTGAGTGTTGCTTTGAAAGTGTAGGAAAACCAGCACTTCTGGGCAGTGGGCAGTGCTTGTGAAAGCTGCTCTGCTGGGACAGATCCAGTGAAATTTTATTCTCCTGGAGAAACAGGAGCTGGGGGGATGTTGTCAGAGGGCTGTAAATAAAGCAGCCTGGCCTTGTACAAGGTGTCCCTGCCCAGGGGGTTGGAATGAGATGGGCTTTGAGGTCCCTTTCAACCCAAGTCTTTCCATCATTCCAAATAAAGATGCAGTGAATTGTTTTCAGGCACCTCTAAGCCTCTTCCCCTCCTCTCTTCATGTACGGATCCTGTATTTTCTAAACGAACCCTGAGAAGCCAAGGCAGCTTCTGGTTAAAGTGCAGGAACTGTTGGCAAAGGAGAGATTTAATCAATAAAGCTCCGAGAGAGGCTGTGCCTCCCTTCAGGTCGCTGTGTTTGTGTAAACTCGGCGCTGCTTGCATCTAAATGAAGCAAAGAAGGTAATTTTGGGGGAAGAAATAATGATCTCGTTGTAATCAATCCGTGCCAGGCAGAAGGATTGGAGGTGACACTTTTTGGAAGGTGGTGCCGGTGTTCCCGTGGCTTTTGCAGAGCAAACCCCACGGTGCTGGAGTGCTGCTGGAGGATGTGGAAGGCCTTTTAGCATCCCTTTGTTTCACCAGGGGCTCCAAGGGATCCTGGAGCAGCCCGGCTGACTCAGCCCTGAAACCTCAGCCCCGGGCCAAGATTCTTATCTGGGCTGAAGAGCAATTACAGCTCTGAAAAATCGAGCTCTGTAAATAAAGTTCTGTTAAAGCTCAGCTTGTTCCACACCCCTGCACCTTCCACTGTCCCAGGTTGCTCCATCCTGGCCTTGGACACTTCCAGGGATGCAACCACAAGTTCCCTGTGCCCGCGTCTCACCACCCTGACAGAGAAACATTTCTTCCTAATGCCTTAATTTCCGCTCTTTTCAGTTTGAACCCATTATTCCTTGTCTCCTCACTGCAGTTCCTGATGCAGGGTCCCTCTTCAGCCCCTTCAGACAGTGGAATGTTGCTTTGAGGTCTCCACACAGCCTTCTCTTCTCCAGGTTGAACAGCCCCAGCTTTCTCAGCCTGTCTTTGCAGGGGAGCTCCTCCAGGCCTCCTATCAACAAATCATTCTTGCGGCAGAAGTGTAAGATTCTTAAAAAACAAAAGCGAAAAACGCTTTCCGTGGGGGTAAGAGAAGAGCTGGAATTACTTCAAATCCAGGGAAGGTGCCTTGTGAGGTTTGGTGTTTGCTGAGGCACTAAACCAGGGACAAACGAGGCTCTTTGGCAGGGGCTGCAGCCCCTCAGCCTGTCCTGCAGGTACAGAGGCTGCTTTGGGGCTGTGGCAAGGAGGTGACAGCACTCTCAGCCCACGGCCACCCTCTGGTCTGTGATGGTGAGGACACAGCTGCTGATGCACCCGCCCTGTGCTCTGGGGTGTGCCCTGCTTGAAGCAGGCTGAAATAAACAGCCATTAAGAGGTTCCTGCTGCTCCTGTAGCTGAGTTTTTTACAAACCCGGCAGCGTGAGCAGTTCTCCTGCAAGGCAGGAGCTGTGGTGCTCCCAGCCCTGATGAAGCGATGTTTGCCACACCTGCTGGTCTGAGCCCGCAGCTCTGCTCGGCCCTTCCTGCACTGCCATCCCCTGTCCAGGGATGCTCTCCCGAGCCCTTCCCTGTGCCCAGGGACGTGCCAAGCCTGGCACGGTCCCCGTGGCCCTGCCTGCTGTCTGCCAGGACAATTCCCGTGGCCAGCAGGTGATGCCAGGGCTGGTGGCACGCTCTGGCCATCCGTGCCCAGCTCTGCTCCCAGCCGGAGCCCAGCGCAGCCCGAGGTGCCCCCAGGCCTCCCAAAATCCAGGGGTGAGCCTTGCTGTGAGCCCCATGGCTGAGGCAGAGGGGTCTGAGGTTCCTCCTGAGTGTGGGATGGCAGTGGGGAGGCGGCCCTGAGCCGGTGCCTGCCCGTGCCAGAGGAGGGGAATGTGCCTCTGGAATGATGCTCGGGGTGGACTTGCTGTTCCTCGGGGTGATCGCCCTTGTCCTGGGAGGCACTGGAGCAGAAGTTAAACAAACTCGGGTTTGTTTTTCTTTTTAATNTTTTTTTTTTTTTTTTTATTTTTTTTTTTTTTTTTTTTTTTGGTAATGAGATAATCTGCTTGGAAAGTCCTCTAGACCTCTAGATACCCGAGGCAGAGGGATAGACAGCGTTTTCCTTCTTTTAATTTAAGGAGTTTTTTTTTGCAAATTTACAGCAGAATTGTTGCTGGTGGAGGCCTGGCAGTAGCTCTTTGGTCTGCAATGAGATCAGTGTGAGGGGTACCTGAAAATTAGAGTTTGGGGGGAGGCGATTTGGGACGTGGCTGCTGTGTCCTGGAGAGAACCATGGAATCACAGAGTGATTGGAAGGGACCTTAAAACACATCTCATTCCAGCCCCTGCCATGGGTAGGGACACCTCTCACAGTCCCAGGCTGCTCCAAGTGTAGAGACACTTCCAGGGATGGGGCAGAAATAGGAACAGATTAAACTCCTGGTGCTGTTATAGGGGTTTGGTGCTATTCATTCAGTCCATTTTCTTTGGGGAAAAAAACTTTCCACTGTTCACGCTCACATTCTCATTCTTGTGCTGGGAAAATGAGGACACGGAGATCTGGTAACTCCACTCCAAATCCTTCTTGTCTGCAGCTGAGATGGCTTATGCTGCAACAGTACCTGCTGGTTTTAATGGAAATAAATTATGTTAGCATCTTGCTAATGCCTGGGCTAAGCTGACCCAGCTCTGTTTAACAGGATGTGCTGATTAATGGGACTGGAACATCTTGAACATTGGGGATGGGAGAGACCTGCAGGGGTTAGAAATGACATTTAAGTGATTTTTCTCTCGAATTTGACGCGTAACGTGGAACGCGTTCCAGGGCTCTGAGAATGCAAGATGGGCAGAGAGGAACTTGGAGAGTGGTGATGCTGAGACACTTTGGCTGCAGGGAAACAGTCAATTAAGGAGGGCTTTTAATGAAGCACAGCAAGGAAGGGGCTGTGTTCAGCAGTGCCTGCTGGGGCATTTTCCTGCACATCGGGGCAGTAACCTCAGAAAGCCCATCCCGAGCCTCTGTGCTGGTGCTGGAAGTCTCAGACCTGGTTTTGCATCCTGGAAAGGAGTACACCAGAAACCTGGGTGTGCTAAGAGCTCTTTCAGGAATAGCTAGCACTGCCTGAAATGCCACAGTGTGGAGAGATGCTCCTGGTGCAAGGCAGGAGCAGTGCCCATCACAGCTCCCGTGGCAGCCGTCCCCACCCCGGCGGTGCTGCAGGGCACCGCTCCTTGGGAGCTGCCGTGGGAGCAGCTTGGGGTGAGCAGAGTCAGCTGGATCCCTGGGAATGGGCTAGAGCTGGCTGCTGCCAGCACAGCGACCTCACCCCAGCTCTGGGTGATGCCAGGCCGGGCAGGAGGAGCTCCCCTGGGTACCCAGAAGGGCTGGGCTGCTGCTTTTGTGGTGTTTTATGGGGCCAAGAAGGGGAATCGCCTATGGCCGTGGGATGTTCTGCACGAAGGACACAGCTGGTTTTCATCTGGGTCAGCAGTGTTTGGCTGGGAGCTTGGACCAGTGGCAGAGCAGAATCCCTGGCATATCCTGCCTGTAAAACGGGGATGCTCAGGAATCCCGGAATCCTAGAATGGTTTGGGGTGGAAGTCATCTCAAACCCATCCCATTCCATCCCCCTGCCATGGGCAGGGACGCTCTCCACTATCCCAGGTTGCTCCAAGCCCCATCCAGCCTGGCCTGGGACACTTCTAAGGATGGGAAATACTGGATGTCACTTGGTAAAGTGCCCAAAAACCCTCTGAACCCCCCCTTCCCCCCAAAAAAACCCCTGCGTTTGAGCAGGTTGTTTTGGTGTAAGGGTGCCTGGTTGGGTCAGTGTGGGGCTCTCAGGTGGGGTTTCTCCAAGCCAGGGTATCTACTGCTTCTGTACTTCCATTTTTCGGATCAGGAGTTGCTGCCTCTATGGGTTATTTCCCCTCTCTGCTCTCTCTCTCTCCACCCCTCTAATACACAGCTTCAAAATAATTGGGAATGGTGGATTATTTTTTTTTCCCCTGGGGCAGTATGGAGCTGCTTCTTAGTAATCTGCTGGAGGCTTGGGTAGAGTGGGAGTGGAATTGATTGTGTGGGTTTTTTTTCCTTCCTGCTCCAAGACCACTTCTTGGCACTGAGGAATTTTTCTTTAGACTTCTTTGGGGAACAGATGCGTGAAGTACAGTTACCACTCATACATATGGCTTTTAAAATATGGAAGCTGTTGGACTGAAGTGGCTTCATATGGTGCTGTTGGAGGATGAGAATTTACACGGAATTTTGGGTTTCTGAGACTTGAATGTGTCGTTGGAGAGTTGGTTTTTTTAAATTGTTTTTTTAAAAAATAATGTTAAATATTAATCTGCATCTTTATGGTTATTAATCGAAGTAACATAACTCTGAAAATTACTCTCTGCAACCCTTATTGCCTAAAATAGCATTGTAGTTTAATCCCGGGGATAAATAGGTTATATAACGTACAATTTAAATGGCTGTTAATCTTAATTTGCTAACGCAGACATCTTTTTCTTTTAATTGCAGGTTCCCATTTTAAAAGCCATTGGAAGACACTCTGCCACCCTCTTGGATTACTTCCCACACAACTCAGCATGTCACTGTGCCCTGGATTTTACAAGGTGGCCATGATTTAATCCCCACTTCCCATTCCTATGTATTGGTGAAGCACTGGAGCTCTTTTGAGCTGCTGTTACCCCCGAGGGAACTGATCTGTCTCCAATCCCTTCTCCCAAGGAATAGACATTGCCAGCAATGAGCTCCCAAAGCCATCCAGGTAAGGGCAAGGCCATGTGGGGTCCCAGCAGCGACCCCAAAACAGAGTTTGTTGCATGAACACACCTCTTACCCTGCTGAGATGATCACCCAGACCCCCTCCCTGTCCTGCCTCGTTTAAAACGTGGCGTGAAGGTGGAAAGTGGTGTTGCCGTTGCCAAGAGCTACAAAGGAGTTTCAGGTTTCTGGTTGCTCTAAAATTGGGGTTTCTGATTGTTGCATCGGTGCGAATTGTTGGTATTTTCTGAGTCATTAACCAGATGTTTAATTGGTTCGATCTGTGCTGATGAGCCTTAACGATACGGAGCGTTCCTCCAAGGAACGGGTTCTGCTGGTGCCTTTGTTGATATTTAAGAAAACTCTTGGACTTCTAAAGTACTTTTTAATAGGAAGGAATAGTTTTGCTGGAACAAAAGTCAATTGATCTGCCTCAGTGCTGGCTGGGGGATTATCCCTAATGTGTCTTGTAATTGAAGGCATGATTCATCACTACCAAATTGTGCATTTCTGTCTGTCGGGAGGATGTGCAGCTACTCAGTTACCTGCTTTCCAGCTTAAAGGTGCCTCATACATTTGTTTTTAGGGAGTTTGGGGCAACTTTTGTGTTAGGCAGAGCTCTGTAAGAGGAATATTAATTGTGCTTGCACTGTTTCAGTTTACGCTACAGAACTGGCTGCTGGGAAGCAAATAATCCAGCAACAACAAGGCACACGTGGAAGGATTTATTAACTCTGCCTCTGAGAGATTACTCTGTGACTTCAGTTTAATCAGGTTGGGGTTAACAAGTAAGGCTGAAGTGCTAAAAGCCAGAGAACAGCTCCTACGATTTGAGGAACCGCTTATTTGTGGGAGAAGAAATCCTGCAGTAAATAGGGGTTTACAGGCAGCAGGGGTAGACCTGACCCTCTCCTCACAACTGCAATGAGTTTATCATGTCATATACCATCAGAATTATTAAAAAGAAAAGTGGCCTCTGCTTCCATAACGTAGCAGTCTCTTGGATTTTGAAACTTGTTGGTGCTATGAGGAGTTGGGAAACTTAAGTGTGTTGGTGTGAGTGCAGGTGTTTACTGGAGACACAAGCGCAAAGCGATGTTTCCCAGGAGCTCTGTTCTTCAGATAGCGGATAATTGTTGTTTCAGTGTTTTCATGACTCAGGAGTGAGGCTGCGCAGCTGTGGCCTCCTGCTTTTCTCTCGTGGTGGTGGTGGTGGGACACCTTAAACACCCACCTGCAGTCCAAAGCCAACGGTGGGTATCGCTTTGCTCCTTCAGGAGCAGCTCTCCAGAGGTTTGGGAAGTGGTGATGCCCTTCCTGGTTGGGCTGTTACGCCCTGGAAGCCTGCTGCTGGTTTGCCTTGCCTCCCTTTGTAATTCCTCACTGAACCCTTGTTTCTCCTGCCTCTTCCTGCTGCTTTGGCTCAGTTTTTCTGTAGGTCCAAAAATCGGCTTGAGCTTCATTTTTCCAACAACCCTGTCTAGAATGGTGCTGAGAAGGGTGGTCTGACCCAAACACAGGGGTGTGACAGCTGGGCAGGATGGTGTTGGATATCCATATGCCCTTCCTGGGTGCTGGGTTCTGGCTCTGGTTGTATTTCTGGAATTTCGCAGCGTTTCGTGGTGGCTTTTCACCCCCAGTGTTCCTGTTGCCCACTTGCTCTTTCAAGAGTCAGTTGTATAATCAGGAGCAGAAATATTTCCCAACTCTTGCCAAAGATGACATCTGGGCTTCTCATGTCAGTTATCATAGCCAGGTTGATTATACAGCTACAGGTAATTATTCCTAATGATGGGCATTGTTCAAGGGAAGGCTCTGGCTTAACTCGAGAGCCTATTAAGCCTTGCTTCAGTGGGTTCAAGCTTTCTTCCCTAATCTCCTCCCAGCCCAGCACTAATGGGACGTTTTAGGAGCCGTGCCATGAAATTGTTGCGGCGTAGATGAATGGAAGTGGTTCGGGTTGGGTTTTTTTCTGTGATTTTCTTGATTTTTTTTCCCTTTCACTCTGCAAAGCTTCCGCGAGAACCGTTGGGCACCGACGGCTTCTTGCCGAACAAGGTGAAGAAATAAGATTTAAGCTGGCTGAGAAAAGTGTGACTTCTTCCCCCTATCACTGCTTCTTGTTTTGTTGGATTTTGGAGTAAGATTCATCAGGGAGTAAGAAATAGCTTTTTGGGGAAGAAGAATACCCAGGTGGGAGAAAACTTCCTGGGAGGTGTCATGTGCCCTTTGGCTTTTGGCAGAGGAGTCGCCGCCTCTTCCAGCGCTGGAACAAAGCTGGAAAAAAAAGATGAAATTGTGCTGCGAAGACTCAAGTTGCTGCGAAGCATAATTAAGACAATTAGGCTAATTAAGATAACATTTAGGATTATGACAAAGCTTGGCGGGGGGGCAGGAGAAAAAAGCATGCTTAGTTTCACTCCTTAACCTGTTCATGTTGGCCACAATTTAAAGTTGCCTTACATGACCCGTGGTGCTCACCTTACCCAGGCTGACTGGGTTGTGAGTAGGTGTGGGGTTTTTTTATTGGTTTTCTTTACGTTTTAGGGTTTTTTCCCTCTCTTATTGACCTTAAATGGTTCCTTGCAGTCGCCTTCTACCTCCCCCTTTAATTTTCAGTGGCTTGAGTTTCACCGTCGTTCGCTTCTTTAATCAGTAAAGATTGTTCTGCTGATACTAGTTATACATAAAGATTAGTTTTAAAAAACCAAAACACTTAAAGTTAATCACTCAGCTGATTTGTATTTGTTTAAAGTTCACTTTCCTTTGTAAAAGCTGAAAATCTCCATGTTCAATGAAGCATTTTGTTTATGAAATGTTATCTTGCAGGAATTAACCGGTCTGAATGCAAATGCTCCATCCTTTCTTCGGAGCCACTCTTGCAGAGATGCAAATTTCAGCCACATTTTGCAGTGCTGAATGTCGGGTAATTAGGAATATTGAAGTTTGGAGAATGAGCTGCCTGGCTGAGAGGGGAAAATCTGCAGCAGGGAGCATTAGGAGGAACGAGAGGAGCTCCCAGAGGAAGCAGAGAGCTCCGGGATCACATGGCACCGGGAGAACGAGTTCGGGAGTCACGTACTGTGATTTGCTGGGCAGATAAGGACTTTTGTACGGGGCTTTATCTGCACCCAGCCATTCTCCTTCCCTGCTCCACGGCTCAGCGAGGCATGGAAAGCCATTTCATGCAGCACACACAGAGGAGCTCTCCCCAGCAGCGTCTCCCAACGTTTTGCGCCGCCCGATAAATATTTGATGCGCTCGCTTTTTAAAGATTAAGAAGTTTCTGTGGAGATGCATTTCGAGGCGGCTTTAAATGACACTGACCTACTTTCTGGCAGCAGCGAGGCTGGCTGGGGGAGTTACCTGGGGGCAACAACATCGTTTCAAAGAAACACAAGGGCTGTGGGGGTAAACTCCAGCCCTCCTTCAGCTGGGCCGGGTCACAGCGGATATTGGAACATCCGGGCACGGAATGGTTTGGGTGGGAAGGGGCTTAAAGTTCATCCAGTTTTACCTCCTTCCACTATCCCAGATTGCTCCAAGCCCTGTCCAGCCTGGTCTGGGAACACTTCCAGGGAGCCCTGCTTCCCCTTACCAGTCTGGTGCTCTGGTTTTACTGGGTTATTCTAGACTAGGAATTCAGAGGCTGAGCAGTCCGGTCCCCCAGTTTTGGAGGGGGCTTTGGTGTTGGCTGTGGAGTAAACTCATTGAGAAGAGCTGAAAACTCCAGCAGATGGAACTGGCCATGTCTCCATTCATTTTTCTTTCCCTAGCCCATGCCAGAACACCTATTCTGCCTGCATTGCTGGCCTTACCCATGTGGGAGCTGAGCCTGTCCTGGATTTCCTCCAGGAACGGTGTCATTTTGAGGTCCTTGAAAGTTTTAAGTCTGCTCCCGCTAAACGTGTGAAGTTTTCACTTTCTGGAGCATCAAATAGTTGGCACTTTCTGTACAAGGGTTTTGTTGTACCCTCAAAAGAGGAGAATTGTTTTGTGCTTCAACTTGGGGTTCAAGCTGAAGTTCCTGCTAGGTCAGTGTCCCTGCCAAGTACATTCCTCTCATTTCTGCTTTTTCTTTAAATGCAGTTCTTGGACTTAGGAATTCTTTAAAAGCCTGTTTCTAAAGTAAGTTTTTTAGCCTGTGATGTTTCCTGCAGTGCAAAGATGAGAAGCAGGTACTTGTGATGAGAGGCAGAGAACTCTGGATTATTTTGAATGAAGTGCAGGGTAGGGAAAGGATATAAAAAAGGTCGTACTTTTAAAGTCAGGTGATTCTATAATAATGTTTGAGATAGTCCTTGGGATCTTGTGTCTCACTTGGAAAGGAGACAGACCTTTTTCTACATTTTTGTCACTGACTTTTTGGTCAACCCCAGTTTGCCCTGTGTCTCATACTTCCCCAAATTAAATTTGTTACCGGAAGAGTGGATAAACAATTGCAATGACGTTTCTTCTTTCAGTGTACTGTTTAGTTTTTTTTTTTTTCATCCGCTAATATCTGTAGAAACTGACTTTACAGTCAGAGGAGCCAGGAATGAGTGAATGTGGAGTAGCAGGTGCCTGACTGGAGAATGAACAGTTGTGGAATTGGTAATTCTCCCACCCTTCAGTAAAGGCTTTGAGTCCCTTTATCCTCGTAGCTTGCCATGTACCAGGAATTCCCCCCGCACTTTTATTTATTCATTTTATTACTTCTATTTAGGCCATTAAGCAATGAGGCCTTGACACCTGCAACGTTTGAGATACCAGGTGGAGTGGTCAAACTACTGTGAAATGGGGCACACAATTTATTCTTCCCTTAAGAAAACTAAAATTAATGCATCAGCAGGTCTTCTAAAGGTTTTGTTTCCATAGCTAGAATCAAAATCCTGTTGTTTCATCAGTTACGGGGAAGATATTTAGCTGCAGTGCCCTGATTTGCTTTGAGGTGCTCAGCAGCTCTTGGGGTTCCCCCTGGGAGCTGCTTGATGGACTGATTTGCTCAGGTGATTTTTGAGCAGATTTTTAGCCTGTCAGAAGGATGAAGCTGATATTAAACCTCACACCTATTGAAAGGTAAATTCCACACCAGGAATAACCCCAGGTGGGCTTTTCTGAGACCCTCCTGTCTCAGCTGGAAGCCACCCCTGGTGGCAGCAGTGCTTGTGGGAGTTTCCAGCAGCCCCTGAGTGTGTTTGGGGTTCAGTGGGGCAGTGCTGCTCCTGCTTTGAACCCTGGCAGGGCCGGCTTTGCCAGGGAATCCACAGGCCAGACTTCATCTTCCCCTTGTTTGTAGCTGCCCTGCTGCACTTTGATGTAGCAACAAATGTTTTGAAGGCTCCAGTTGCCAGGGGGTGAGGAGGTCCTGCCAGGATGGCTGGGCAAGGTCAGCCTGGGGAGACAGGAGCCTGACCACAGCTACCTGTGGATACCTGGCCAAGGACAGGTAGGATTGTGACAACAGCCATTAATACACCCCCTCTCAACCTCTGCTCATGTGTGATGTGGATTTTTGGGGGGTGTTGATAAAGTAAATTTTACTTTTATCGGTTGGTTTGTTGTTTCTTGGGTGGGGTTTTTTCTGTCATTTCGGTTGTACCAAGAGCTGAATAATCCCAGCACTGGAAAACAACTTCTTTTGTTGACTTGCCTGTGAACAAGCAGGGTGTCTCTCCTCCAGGAGAAACTTCCAACCAAGGTAGAGTTGCTTGCAGTGGAGGGCACTGCTGGAAACTCCCTGTGCTCTGTGGCGGGGCTGGGATCACAGTGGTGGAGAAATTGCAGCTAAATTCAAAGAAATCACTTGTTTTTTAAAAAAAATCAATGCTGACCCTTTCGCTATTCTGGAATCTGTGTACTCAGTGTTGTTTGTGGCTGCTGTGCTGCCAAACCACATAAATAGCTTTATGGGGCAAACTGTGATAGGGGTGAGGTCTGGTTTGGGAGCTTTGAAGTGCCAGCCTTGGCCTCAGGTACCCGTTTTGTCCTCCAAGGCTCCGTGTGACCCCACCAGGCTTGGATTAAAACCACGGAGCGTGAGCGAGGGGCGAGGGGCCGCGGGCTCTGCGTGCCTCCCGTGGGCTGTGCTGCGGATTTTGGCTTTTTCTTTAACAGCTGCTGCTGTCCGTGAGCGGCCGTGCGATGACTTTGTGAGGTTTCACCCCGTGATCAATAGCCCCAGATCAATGCGGCCGCGCGGTCGCTGCAAATTGGGAGCAGCTGGGAGACGGGAAACGCTCCCTCGGGTGGGTTATTGGCTCAGAGAGCTGAGGGCAGGTGTTTTTTGTCTGCTGCTGGAAAGGTGGTTTCAGCAGTTCTGATCAATTGACAGTTCTTCAGGCAGGAAACCCTTAAAAAGCCTGGTGATGTTAAAATAAGCCATTGAGCATTGTATTTTGCTCTTCTGTTTCAGCATTCAAAACTTGCACTTTCTGCTCAGGCAGACTTAACCCCCTCTGTTAACCGTGACCTTTATTTTATGCTGCCTATAAAGAGAAACAGCTTTAAACGGTTTTTTTTTCACTCCTGATCTAGAAAATGCTTGAGCTGCTCCTGTAGGAAGGCATAAAAGCCTGAACTAGACCAGCCGTCTACTCTCTGGTCATAACATCATCCAAAACAGTAAAAAAGACCATACACCAAACTCCACAAGTCCATCCAAGTACTGAATCCTTGACGTCTGTCGCTTCAGGAAAAATCTCTGAAACTTCCAAGAACTTGTTGTATTCTAACTGAGGTGCCAGTGGTCTCACAGAACCTCTGCCAGGGGAAGGCATGTGATCCTCACAGCTTACCAAACCCAGGAGAAGGGCTCTGGCATCTCTTCCCTGCCAGCAGCAAGTATCTGATTGGCATTAGATGGCTTTTTCCCTTCCTTTTTTTTCCTTTCCAGCAGGTGCAAGGCCTGTTCTGCAGGCTCGTAGCTCTTGACAGGTTTATCGTGATGTCTTCTTGGCAGGTAGGGCTGATGCTGTTCCTTCAGCCTGCATTAAAGATTCTTTTCCTTTTTATTTTTTCCCTTCAAAGTGGAGCTCTGTGCCGTAGCTCTTTCAAGGAGGTGATGGGACTGTTGCCCCTGATTTCCTTCTTTTTATCTGGAATTGCAGCAGGCAGAGCCAACTTGGAGGGTCACTACAGCTTCACCACCACCTCCACCTCCCCCCAAATATACTTGAGACAGGTGGATCTGAACAAACGCAGCACCAGGTCGTGTTGACTGAGGTTTGGGAAAACTCTAATTTATTCCTCTCATGTATTTTCTTTTTCACCAGGAAAGTTATGCAGGGCAGCTCTGCTCAGGCACTGCCCGATTCCTGAGTCTTTCTAAAGCAGCTGCTGTGTGAAAGTTGCCCTTTTAATTTTTTTTTTTTTCCCCCTCCTCTCTTTCCGATGGTATTTGTCATGGGAGACCTCTCAGCCTGTTGTTTTTTTAGCAGCTCACCAAAGCGCTTAAGGAGAATTCCTCCTCCTCCTCCACTGATTAATTTCTGGCATGGAGCACAAAACAGCTCTTGCGTCAATAAATCGTCACAACCTGTGCTTGTCTCTGGCAGCGTAAATACAGTTGGACTCTAACATAACCCCCAAGTAGGCCAGAGGTTGCCAGTTTTGCAGCTGCAGGGTGGTCAAGTCCAAGAGTGCACGGCTGGGGTGTCAGGGCTGCTGCAGTTCTCGCTGCAAGCCCCTTTGCTGCCCCTCCTGAACTGCCTAGCTTCTGGAATTCTACTTTATTTATAAAGGTATTGTTCTGCAGCTTGGAACATCATGGGTTTGGGTGCATCTGTTTGATTTCCTGGGCAAACAGCAGTGTGTTTGTGGCTGTGAACGAGGGTTCTGTCACTGCTTCACCTCCCATCACTTGGGAGGCTCCTTTCTGAGCTGCTTGCTCAGACCGCTTTTTAAAATTTTTTATTTTTATTTTTGTTTTTTACTGGTAGTACTGGTGTTTGCTTTTGTCAGGGAAACCATGGATAGCAGTTGCACAAAGGGACGCGATGTTTTGGGAACGATTGCCCAAATCATTGGGCAACAGGGACTTGATCTTTAGATGTTCCAGCCATCAGATGAAAGAAACTTTCTGCAGAGCCGTTTGCTGGAACAACTGTTGTGCAAACCGGGTGCTGGATGCTGCTGGACATGGTGTGTGGGGAGTGTGAGAAACCTGGAAAATGGGTCATCCTTCTGCACTTGGGATTCTTGCAGGGAAGCTTGGAGAGGCTGGGACCATCAACTGGCAGCTTCTGAGTCAGAGAGTGGGCTGGAACCTGCCGGTTCTCTCCAGAGGTTTCTCCTTGGAGAATGCCCTGATGGAAACTGCTGGTTTGGGCTTTCCTGGAGCACATTCCTCCTCCCCCTGGCATCGCTGCCCCCACAGCTGCCCAGCCTCTGAATGGAGCAGTTGAGCAGACTTGAGAATAAGAATGATTTAGAAGTGTTTCTAAAATTTAGATTTTGTTTTCATTATTATTATTATTCTCTTAATTTATATCTAAATACAGACACAAACTGCTGGTGGAGGGGCGGGGGATAATTCCTCGCTATCCCACCCTGAATGAAAACTCTTGGCAGTTACTTTTGCCAGTTTTGAGAAACCAGCTGTAGCTGCTCTAAACCAAATGGTTTCATCATAAACTCCTGCACACGTATTCCTTCTGTCCCTTGAAAAACAACCGACCCGTGGATGCCAATGGATCGACACTGGAGGCCCCTGGAAGGGCAGGCCTCGAGGTGATTTGGGTTTGGAGGTACTTCCAGAGGTAGAACACCTGTTTGGAGGAGAAAACTCTGCTCAAAGTTGACTTGCAGTGCCAGAAAGGAGAGCGTGGCTCCCTCGCAGCCCGATGCGGGGATTTGATAAACTCCGTATTTTCTGGGATTTTTAATCTCCTCCTCTCTGGAGCAGCAAACTAATACTCACTAAGAGATTTATGTGTTTTGGCCAAAACGCAGAATATGTGCAAAGAGTATCCCCCCTGCCCTTTTACCCCCTTAGAGCTTGAGGTTTGAGAGTGAAAACGCAGGTTTAAAAGGGTTTCTTTCCCCTGATCCGTTTGTTTATTCCTCGGTCTGTGATGCGCGGGGCGGTGCCGGAGCAGCCGCGAGGTGTTGAGGTTGCAGGAAAAGGCAGCGGTGGTTGTGTCACCGGGGCTTTCTGGCAGCTGCCTGCCCGTGCCTGTGTCTGTGTGCAGGTTGCGTGGGCTTCTCCTGCTTTTCTCTTTCGCGGTGGTGATGCCAGGCCGGTGTTTGGGCCCTGCAGCGGGCACAGAGCAGCGCCCGCTCCCCTGATGTGGCTGCTGCGTGTCTGTCCAGGCTCCTCCTGCCTGGGCTGGCCGGAGTTCATGCCTTAGGGCCATGCTGGGCTGGGGCTGGGCTTCTCCACAGCCTGGTGTTGGCTCAGGGTGTTGGAGCCTGCTGATCACACACACACACACACACACAAACAAACTCTCATTTTCCCATCTCGGGTGTCTGATGTGCCTCTGAGCAGAGCATCACGTGGCGTGCCGTGGGCAGTGAGTGATGCTGGGGTAGAGACACACCCCTGCAGTTCCTGAGTGAAGCTGTGTCGGCTCAGGGTGTGCTTGGCTTCTCCTTCTCCCCAGGACCTGGGTGCTGGAGAGCTGGAGATCTCCTATCTCCGCTGATCAGGCTGGGGCATGGGGTGGTTGTTTCCCCCCCCAGGGAGCTGAGGGATGGTTCTGGGAGCTCTCTGGGCTGCCCATCCCACACTGAGGTGTCTCTGACTTCCTTTGTGCCTGAGGTCAGATTTTTTCCTTGTAAAGCACTGGAACACGCTGCTCAGCGCAGGGATGGAGTCACCATCCCTGGAAGTGTTCAAAAAACATGTGGACTCAAAAATTCATTATTTCCTTCCTATTTCAGTTTGTATTTGGCTGCAGGGGTTGCTTTCTTCAGGAGAGGCGGGCAGGAGAGTCCCTTCAGGAGACACCAGTCCCCAGAGCTGGGTTCTGTAGTTGCAGCCCAGCTATGCTCCCTCCCAGGGAAGGTGAGCTGGGATAAAGGAGCATGGCTGTGGTGTCTCGTTTGGCTTTTCAGGCTCCTGAAGCCAGAGAGCTCTGCAGAAGGAGCTTGTTTTTATGCAGAAATAATGAATAGTATTTGCTTTAGGCACGTAAACATTTGTGACTTGAGCAGGCAGAGGTATGAGACACACTTGTGTTGGGAGATCAGTTCTGTCTCACTAGAAACTCCTTTTTCCTCTTGCAAGAAACAACTGTGGTACTATTTCTTTTGAACATCAGCGGGTTTTTCACCCCCCAGAATCCTCACTTGGTTTTGTTTTGCAGTAAGAAGCAGTAGGTAGTGTTTAGGAACCGTTGTTGGTGAGATTGTGTCTGCCAAAGACACCGTCTCACCGACAGCTTTCAAAGATTTTGAAGGAGGTAGAACACTCAGGATTCTCTCTTTTAATATTTTTCCTTACTGTTCCCCACCAAGCCTGTGTTTTCATCACGTCTGCGAGCTTCACTGGTTTTGTCACATTTGCAAGTTGTTAATAATATCTTGCTTTGTTAATATATTCTTGGTATTGGCAAATTCTACGTGATTTATCCGCTTAGATCAGCGTTATTTACCGCTCTGCCTCTTCCCAGTTCATAATTTCCCTGACTAAGGACGCCTTCGTGCACAGGGAAAGATGTAGGGAGGAAAAATCTGCCCGGGATGTTTCTCCTCCTCCCAAACTGAAGCTGGTGGAGGCTGCTGGCCACTTTCACTGGTTGTCTGCTGAGTCCTTTAATTACAACATTTCTGACTCAGAGCTTCCACATCTCCTGGCTCAGGCCTTGGGTGCAGTCAGAGGTATTTGAGCCGCGCTGTCTCCGGTCCCCAAATCGTGATTTCAGCCCAAGCCCTGTTTCAGATGCTGGGAAAATGAATTGAACTGTGCGAGTTGTCAGCACTGGGCTCGCGAAACGCTGCTGTGGGTGCAGGGTGACAAACTCTGTGACATCTAACGAGGGATCTCTCCGAGCATCCCATGCCTTGCTGCATGGCTTCTTGGAGCTGTGACCTCTGCCGAGTGCCCATGGCCGTGCCAGCCTGGCCACGTGCTGGCAGCTGGGAAGTGTTTTGTCTGGTAGAAGGCAAAGCTTGGTGCCGGTGGGAAGAGCTGAGAGGGCAGAACCTGCGTTCTGAGATGGCTGGCAATGCCTGGCGTGGCCCTGGCAGCTCTTCCCTGCTGGCCAGAGGTGCCACAAGCTCAGGGCGTGCAGCACAAACGGGATGAGGGCTGGCTGGGCACGTGTGGCTCTGGATTAATTGGCCTGTGCTGTAAATGAGTGGTTGTACACGGAGCAGGCACGTGGCAGGTGAAGCTACGGCAGGAAAACACCTCCAGCTCGGCAAGACACAATAGCAGAGCGCAGGGAGCTGGGGTGAGGCGTGTGAAGGATGTGGGATCTGTGATACCGGAGGCTCAAAGGCAAAAATAGCATCATTTATAATAGTAAAAGCGAAGGCTCCTGCGCGTGACGCCTTTGCATTCTGCCAGTCTGGAGTGAATGGAGGAGTAGTTTGCTTACAGATGACAAGCAGGGATGAATAAGCACTTGAAATTTTTGGTGCTGGAGAAACAGCTTTTCCATCTTGGCCCCGGAGTGAGTCAGAGTCTTGCAGTCCCCTTCCTCAGAACGTGCCTTGCTGCTCGAAAGACAGGTGTTGGGAAGCATGGAATTAAAACTCTCTCCACATCCCTTGGCCTCTCTCTGGGGTTCCTTGTTCTGCCCTTGGCGTGCTCCAGGGCCTGTTTTGACTGGGCTGTGTGCTGATTTTGGAGAGGACCCTTTGCTGCCTGGTTTGCCCCCAGCAGCAGGAGGAGGTATCCAAAGCACAATCCATGAACTCCTTCACCAGCTGTAAACATCCCATCAGCACTGACTAAACCCCTGATGTGTTTTAGTGGATGAACACTTGAGGAGATGGTGATGATGATGACATTTCACCATCTCCTGGAGGTGAAATGGAAGGATGAACACACTAATTTGGATGCTTGAAGAAAAGCAGCAAGGTGTGGGTAGGTGTAAAGTTACATCCTGGCGTAAGGAACAGCCATCCCTTGAGGTCTCACTACTGGGGCTGTTGGCTACAGCATCTCTGCCTCTGCTCCTTGTTTAATTTCCATGGAATTTTCCTTGGGACACCTGAAATATTTTAGTTGTTGGAATTTTGTCATGGGAGGTGACATTGTTTGGTGGGCTTTTTCTGTTATTTTTTTGCTTTTCCCTTCTTTCTTCCCCTAAGCTGCTGCTTTGTGGGCTTTCTAAGAACCTAGTCCAGGGTAGAAACAGAGGAAAAAACATCTCATGGTTAGGAGTGGAACGCAGCCAGTGCTGTGTGTTTCTTCTAAGTCAGTACTATTAATTGCTTTCTTGCTGCTTAATGATGAACTTGTTGAGATGTGGCCAGAAGTGGTTCTCTGACCAGGAAAATGATCCTTTTTGGCTTTTGTGTTTGCTCAAGCTGGCAGCAGAGAGATACCTGCAGTACCTGAGGCCTCCTGAAAACTGGCATTTTGGAGCATTTTCCATCCACTTGCCTGTCTGTGAGTAATGCCTGCACCATTTCTGGTGTTATCCTTGCACCACAGCATGTCGATGTGTGCAGATCTGTGTGAGGTTAATGTGAGGAGAAGAGCCAGCCACCAGCCTTTGGAAATGGGCAGGCATTGCAGCAGCGTCCATCGGGACATTTTATTATTTTCATATTTGGCTCCAGCTTAAATGTCAGTGACCTCCTGCTCGGAGAGGTCCCATCCACAGGGAGCCGTGGCAGGCGTTTCCCAAACACAGCACAGGGATCTTGTACCCTCTTACAGGACACGTTTTACACCCTTGAATTGCAGCTGGGACAGGGTACCACGTTTGCTTCCTTCAAAAATAACCCGTGGTGGTGAGGTTGGCAAGTCCCCATGGGAATTGGTCTCTCCTGAAAGTAAAAATCCAGTCCTAGACTGAGTTGTAGCTTAGGAAGCTGAATGTTGACCTGGACCAATGTCCTGCCTGACAGTGAGAAGGACAATGTGTTTATGGCCTCTAAGAAGCAAAACAGAGAGCCCAAAATAAGAACAGAATATTGAATAATATGTGGGATGAGTTTATAATTCTGGCTGTTTTGGTGCTTGATAAATCCGGTGCTTTTGCTGGCCCAAAAAGTGAAGGTAAAAAAGGCCAAGCTGGCAATTAAATGTGCAATGAGGAGCTTGGGGGTGACTTAAAGTTTGGGGACACTTGCTGTTTGTCTGAACCATAGAAAATACTTTATGAACAAACTTTTCCATTAATATTGGCCTTGTGAATAATCCAGGATTATTGCAGGTCAAGCTTGAGAGAGAAAAACCACACGCTCCATGATTTCCCAGCTCTTGGTGTGTTCATTCCTGCCTGCCGGTGTTTCGAGGAGGGAAGAGGGATTCTCTGGGACCTGTGCTCAGCTGAGTCAGCTTTATTAGCACCGCACGACTTCCTGAATTGCTGCCGAGGAAGGATGTGCTGTTGACTCAGAAGAAAGTCTGTGATGTCTGGGGACAGGGTCAGCGGAGTGGATGCCTGAGTTCCAGCGTGCTCTCAAGGCTGTGAATCACCGTGACAGCAGAAGTGAGTGCAAAGTGCTGTTTTCTTTAAAAAAAAACAACCCCAAACGAGAAGGTGGAAGAAGGCCCTGGAGGTCGTGCTTGGTTAGATAACAGGGCAGGGTGGAATTTGCGTTTGCATCATTAAATTTGGCACTGACTTCTCCCGGGTGTTTCGCCCGGCTGTAAACCCGTGCGTTCCCTGTGGCTCGCTCCCGTAAACTCCGTCTGCACAGCTGCGAGTGCAGACTCAATGCCTGAACTGGATCGGGACAGCGGAGGATTTTCTGCACGGCATCTTCTATTAAAAACACGCCCACACTCCCCAATCAGTCTCACTTTTCCTCTGCAAACTGCTCGTTTGTCTCCGAGCGCTCTGTCTGCCTCGAACATGCCTGTGTGTGTGGCATAGCTTGAATTTTTATGCCGAGGAATGTAAACACAAAATCCACACAAGATCTTGCCGAAGAACGCCGGGGCTCTGGTGCATCATCTGTTTGTTATGTAACCTGATAGAAAGAGAGCGCAATAGAAACCAGATGTCAAGGCAGAGCAATTACAATTTTTCGTCTGCGAGCGTTACAGTAAATGCACTTTGTGTTCCTTCCCTCCCCCTCCCCGAATGTGGGGTTTTATTTGGGAAAGTGCTGCGGGGAACCTCGGAGCTCTCAGCATGGCTCTTGCTGAAAGACTTTGTTATTCTGTACTTGAGTTCCTTTAGGTAATTAGGGTCTGTGTGCTACTCCAGATCCACGAGCCAGTGTATTCCCAACTTGAAACGAGCTGGACACAACTGCCGAGTCCCGGGAGAGCCCCTCTGCATGTCCAGCTCTGTGGGTTACACGGTCAAGCCGCGCTAAATTTAGCATTCCAAGGGAAGCTGCTTTGCTTGTCATGTTTAAATTTGGCAAGAGAATCCCATCAGGACAGGTTTGGTGTGAGCTCTGCCGGGGATTCCGGAGCTGGAGGAACATCTGGGAGGGGAGCAGATGGGAGCTGCAGTTAGCTCGTTTGCTCCAATTCGCCGTGCGACAAGGAGGATAAAAGGGAAAATGGATAATCATTGATTCTCTCTGGTGGGGAAATGGATTCTTCCACCGCTGGTTTATGCCAGAGGTTTATCTCTGCTGTCTTCTATTAAATAAGGCAAGCCCTGGGTTGAGAGGGGGATCGATGCACATCTATCTTGGTCTTCATGTGCATGTTCATGAGTCGAGGAGTGTGTGTGATCTCACCGAGTGGGAGCTGACGGGAATTTTCCTCTTCCCTTCCCTCGTCTTTTTCATCCTTCTGCACTGATGTTTGTTCTTTTGCTGCTGAAAATTTATTTCCTTCTGTCCAGTTAGGCTTGGAAGCCCAGCAGAACCTTGCTGGTGGAGTTTGGGCTTGGGTGAAGCCACAGGGCCTGGAGATCCAGTTTTCCTGGGGGAGCAGAACCCGTTTCAGGCATCCCTTTGTTAAGTACGGATAAATGTACAACTGTACATTCCAGGCGAAGGAAGAATTAAAGATTCTTGCTCCTGAACAGCAAGTTTCTTCCCTTAAAACCAGCAAACAAGGAGAAGAGATCAGTGTGAGCACTTGCTGCCAGCCATTCCCAACAGCATCCAACCCGTGCCACCTCTCCTTTCAAGGACAGCATGGAAAGAGGACTTGGGTTCATGGTATGTGGTCACTGCTCAGCTCTGCCAACACCCAGTGGTGACTTCTGCAAGTTCTCTGTGGAGTCTGAGCTTAAATTGAAGATTTAACTGTTGGAGACACTTTCCCCTCTCATGAAGAGTTTACAGAAAACTTCACAACTGCGAGGAAGCAGCAGAGCCTCTTGCACCCGTGAAGTCCAGAATCAGGTGTTCCCAGTTCGGAATTGCTTCCTTTCCAACTCTCCTTCTGGAGAAGAGGAGGCTCAGGCTGGCCTCATTGTTCTCTACAAGTACCTGACAAAAGGTTGTGGTGAAGTGGGGGTTGGGCTCTTGTGCCGTGCCTCAAGCGAAAGGATGAGAGGAGGTGGCCTCAGGTTGCACCAGGGGAGGTTCAGACTGGATATTAAAATAAATACACTGAAAGAGTGGTCAGGCACTGCAGTAAGTTGCCCAGGGAGGTGGTGGAGTCTCTGGAAGCATTCCAGAGGCACCTGGATGTGACGCTTGGCAGTATCACTAGGGGCGATTATGGTGGTGCTGTGTTGGTGCTTGGACTGGATGATCTCAAAGGCCTCTTCCAAGCCTGAGGATTCTGTGATTTCTTTCTAAATGGAGACCATGGAGAGCCCAGCCATGGTCACCATGGAGAGCATCCCCTCAGGCTGGTCACGGTGGACGTTTGGCCAGCTCTCCTGTGAAGGTGCTGATGCTCTTCTCACTGAGCTCTGCAAGGCCTGAAGATGGGGAGCTGTGGGCCGAGCTCCGTGAAGACACCGCCATGTTGTTATTGACACCAGGCCCTAAAACCATGGGAATGCAGGACGGGAATGCCTGAAGCTGGGGAGCTGTGGCCTGAGCTCTGTGTAAACGCTGCCATGTTATTGACGCTGGGCCCTAAAACCATGGGAATGCAGGGTGGGAATGCCTGAAGGTTGGGGAGCTGTGGGCTGAGCTCCGTGAAGACACCGCCATGTTGTTATTGACACCAGGCCTTAAAACCATGGGAATGCAGGGTGGGAATGCCTGAAGCTGGGAAGCTGTGGGCCAAGCTCCGTGAAGACACCGCCATGTTGTTATTGACACCAGGCCCTAAAACCATGGGAATGCAGGACGGGAATGCTGGCCAGTGGACAGAAATGACTCCTTTCAGTGTCAGTCACAGAGGGCTGGTTTTGAGAAGGAGAACAGGCCCACCAAGGAAGGGCTCGGCGTCTCTGCCGTGGCACTGCCACCTCGGCCCTGAGCAGCCCCCGTGACCATAACCGTGAGCCAGGGGATCCCGGTGCGTGCTGGGGACACAAATACTGGCAGTGGCGGTCACATGTCACCAGCAGCTCGTACTATAAAAACAGCAGCTCTGCCGACAGCGACCTTCAGCATGGCCCCCAATGTTCCCCGTGTTATTTTTAACCTGTCTGGGTAAATTTCCAATACAAAGGCTGGTGCCAATCTGATGTGTTCGCTTTCCCAAATCCTTATCTTTTGCTTTCTAGTGCGCTGACGCATCAGATGGAACAGCAAGTTTCGGGCTTGGGTGAAGCTTTGCTTGTATGGCCACAGCACCAAAGAGAAATAAATATTTCAGCTCTGTTTTACTGCTAAATAGATGTATTTTTCAAGAGTATTTTTTTTTGTTAAAGATAGGTTTTAACAATTTTTTTTTTTTTTTTCTTTTTAAAGAAAAAAACTTGAACTGGGGTTTAAAAATAGCTGAAGGCTGTACTTTGATTAGGTTGCTGTGGCACTGACGTCAGCGGGTGACATTTATCTCTGTATGGATTTGTCGCCCTGTTGACTAAGGCTGTATTTACACAAATGGGGATATTTCTGTCCACCGTGGCGGGAACCAGCAGCAGCTCTGCCCCAATCGTGTCCTTGTCCCCTGTGTTCCTGAACTCTGCCTCTCTCCCCTGCTGCTTTGTTCCATGCTGCAACAGGGATTTTTTGAAGTGTTTTAGGTATTTACATTGCTGTGAATGTCCAGGCATGACGATGATGATGATGATGATGATGATGGCTCGGTGGAGAAGGACTCTGGCAGAGAGATGCTGAACTTGACTTGGACTTTGTAAAGCATCAGGTACGAGCTTGGGTGGGTCCT
Source organism: Picathartes gymnocephalus (assembly GCA_013390045.1). NCBI lineage: Eukaryota > Metazoa > Chordata > Aves > Passeriformes > Picathartidae > Picathartes > Picathartes gymnocephalus. The sequence goes on along the minus strand of WEKY01006537.1, from coordinate 256,698 downwards.
GGCTAGATGGCTTCATGAGAAGATAGGTAATGGATGTTCTCCAAATAGGACTTACAGAAAATAAGTTCTAAACGAGTGAATTAAATGTGAAAAAGGAAGGAAAAGCAGTGAGCAGTTTCAGCCCAGCATGACTTCGAGTGAAGGGTATTTTTTGGTCACTTATTTGATGTTTTCATCTAGCAAAGTTGCTGTAATTCACTTTTTTTTTTAAGCTTTAATTATTGCTCTTGGGGTTTCCTTGGTCCCAAATCCCTCTGTTCCAACAGCAGCAGAAAGCACTAAGTTTCCTATAAGCACTCTGGTCTAAAATCCTGGAGCATAAGGTTTCCCAGAAGGAAGCTTCCATAGAATCCCAGAATGGTTTGGGCTGGAAAGGACCTTAAAGTCCATCCAGTTCCACAGGCAGGGACACCTTCCACTGTCCCAGGCTGCTGCAAGCCCCAGTGTCCAACCTGGCCTTGGACACTTCCAGGGATCCAGGGGCAGCCACAGCTCCTGTGGGCAAGGCTCTCGAAGCTGTGCGTGTTATTAAGGGGATGCACTTGGAATAGGTTTTAATTTATCCCTGACACTGTGACAATAATAAAGGGAAACCTCCAGAAAGGAACTTAATTAAAGTGTGATACAAATTAACTTGCAGACTTTTGCAATTCATCACGCTATTCCAGTCTGTTTTCCAAGGAGTCGTGGGTTTAGATCCGTGAGCCTTGTCAGCTCTGCGGGGAGGAGGCAGCTGATGCCGGCTGGCTTCAGGAAGGCATGAAACGTGTTTGTGTCTTCTGGAGCTGTGAATTAACTGTGGGACTCCTCCGTGATGGGCAGCCAATCACAGATTCGGCAGATTAATCACACTGGCTTGTGCAGAGCTTTTACCTGGCCCTCGTCCCGTGGCAGGAGGGAAAGGAGCACTAATTAACATCCTGGACACAGAGCCTGCTGGCACAGGAGTACATTTTGGTGCTGCTTTCAGGCAGCTGGTAATGTACGTGTGGAATAGATTTTCCCCAAATTTCACGGTGGATGAAACCTGCCGAGTGAGATGCCATTATCTCCGCTGCTAACCCATCTATACTTGGGGATTTTTTTTTTCCCAAATAGCAGTTCTTTAGGCTGCACTCACCTGCAGGCTCGCTGCCACTGCTGCAAATGATGTTTTCCTTGCAAGCTGGAGCATGGCACAGAGTCAAGCTGATTGTTTCACATCTCACCCCAAGGCAGCTGCTGCTTTCTAAACCTTTGTAATCTTCCCTTAAAAAGACAGGGGAGCTGGGAGGAGCTGCTGTCTGGTGGCATCCGTCCTCGGAGGGAGGGCTTGCTTTCATCCCCTTGCCACCTTCCCCCCAAATTCCAGCTTTTCCAGTGTCTTGCCTCGTAAGTGTCTGGATGAAGACTGTAAAGTCAGTCAGTAGTACAGCATTTTAATAAAGGGGAATTTCTGCTGGTGTTAAATATGCTGGTATGTCCAAAACATTGAATATGGATATTTATGCACGTGTATACCAATGCACATGTGCATCTCCTGTGCAGAAACCACCATCTGGGTGACATCCCCGTCCATGGCAGGAGGGTTGGAATGAGATGTTCCCAAGGGCCCCTTCCAACCCACGCCATTCTGTGATTCCACGATCTTGTCTCCATCCCCAGAGAGGGACAGCAGCCAGCAGTGAGGACAGCACTGGTTAAACACAGTATTTTTCATTCCTTTGGCTAGGGCTGATTTGAGCTTGCCTCTTTAGTATCTAAAGGAATGGAAAAAGGTCTACTGGACACTTCTTGTTAAGATATGAGGGGGGAAATGCCTTCTCACCTGCTGAGGCTGCAGGAGGATGTGTGTGCAGTGTGTTAGCCCGGAGGTCGAAGGGTTTATGACTCTTTGGGAAGGCTCTTCCAGGCTCGCAGGGTGTAGTAATTGGATATTTAGGGATTTCTGCTAGGGTGTGTCTGCTGTTTTGGTGCTGGCCGAGCTCCTCTGGGTTTTAAAGCAGCTGCTCAGGTGAAACCTTGGGATCCCTGATGTGGTACACTGCTGCCTCAACTGGAAGAGATGAATTTTCTTTAGCAATGCTCAGCATTAACTTGTGCAGTTGCGACAGAGGTCGGAGCATTGCTCAACAGCCCGGCAGCCCTTTAGGTGAGTGCTGGTTTTGCAATGCACAGCCAGCAGAATTAACCTGGGTTCATCACTGAGGGGAAAACAAAGGCTTGCTGGTGGCTTTCCCCCCCTCTTTTCCAGTGGCTTCTGCTATAGATGAAAGCGAGTTTCAGGGCCCCGAGCTCTGAGTGTACAGTAACCAGGCTGCAGCCTTGGCTCTCTCCTCCAGTTTGTCATTAAATTTTAAAATGGAAAAGCGATAAGGAATCTCTGTGCAGGGAACATTCCTCATACTGTGGAGTTAAACTGCAGCTTTTGGGTCCTGCTCGGAAAATCTGATTAACCTGAAAGAGATGAGGTATGCCCTGGATGATGCCAGATAAAGCAAGGCTCTCACACGCGTGGTTATTGCTTCTCTACCTGTTTATAGCAGCTTCCCAGCCTTTATTTGCTCTGATAGAATCGTTGGAGAGTGCTGTGGGGCAGGAGCAAATACCTATTGAAGTGGAAGGAATAGCCTTCAAGGAAATTGGACTTTCCCAAAGCAGAAGGTGGGTGTGGAGCTTCGCATAGAAATCATCCAAAAGGCTCCTGCGGATAGGCTTAAACAAGGATTTATGGTGAGCGAAACGGAGAGAATTGGCTTTAGGGTTTTTTTAAACAGCAGAAGAACAGCGTGGAAGGAGATTATGGCTCTCCTCTGCCCGCATCCAGCTGCACGTGACAGCTTTTGCAGCTGTATTTTTGGAACATCTTCCCCCAGCTCACCTAGAATCCCCAGCCCGAGGCGTCGCAGCTGCTGCCAGCTCTGCTGCCTGCGAGCAGCTGCTGCATTGACAGGCACGTTTTTACCCCGGGAGATGCCGGCGGAGTGGAAATGAGCGAGAAACAACTGTTTATATAATCCGCCCGTACAGATCAATTCCTGGGAAAACAAGCTGCTCCCTGTCTGCAGCAGCGGCAGCAGTGGCAGCGGCAGCAGCACACACCTTGAGCTGCTATAAATAGCTCCAGAGCCTCTTCCAAGGGCCAGCTCCAGGGCCTTTGTGTTCTCCAGGGGTGGAAAAGTGCTCAGCAAACTGGCAGTGATTCCCACCGCGGGGAAAGCAGGGGCTCAGAGTCTCCCTGATCCTCGGGGAGTTTCTTGGGGAAGCGCCCCTTCCCTTACCTGTACTGAATTTCAGGGAATTGTGGAATAGTCTGGGTGGGGTGGGACATTAAAACGTAGCCCATTCCTCACCCCGCCATGGGCAGGGACACCTTCCACTACTCCAGGCTGCTCCCAGCCCCAGTGTCCAACCTGGCCTTGGACACTTCCAGGCATCCAGGGGCAGCCACAGCTTCTCTGGGCACCCTGTGCCAGGGTCTCCCCACCCTCATAGGGAAGGATTTCTTCCCAAAATCTGTTCTAAATCTACCCTCACTTAGCTCAAAGCCATTCCCTGTGTGCTGTCCCTCCATCCCTTGTCCCCAGTCCCTCTCCAGCTCTCCTGGAGCCCCTTTAGGCCCTGGAAGGGGCTCTGAGCTCTCCCTGGAGCCTTCTCTTCTCCAGGTGAGCACCTTCAGCTCTCTCCTTCCCCTAAATGCCAAACTGGTACCCAAGTGATGTAAATGATTGGTCAGCCAAAGCTCTTCAGGAATCACATCCCTGACGTATCTAGAAAATTCTGTGCAGTTTTACAGTAAATATTTGGAGTTGGTGATTCTTTTGAGTGGTGGTCAGAGCCCCACGTGTCAGGACCATGATTGGGGTCAGCTCTGCAGACAGTTCCTGCTCGGTGGTGGCAATATTTGCTTTATTTGGGTGACTGACATGTTTTTAATCAGACAGAGCAAGCCCAAAACGAACAAACAAGGCGGTGCTGAGCATTTCAGCCACACAAAGCAGGGCAGAGCTGAGGTCCTGCAGCCTTGAGCCACGGCATTTGTGGTGATCCCAGGGTTTTAATGGCTTCATCCCATGTTCCCCTCGTGGTCTGGTCACTCATTACCCAGGCAGTGAAGTTCTGTTCCTCAGTCGTGCTGTGAGCTGGAGTTCCAGGAGAAGCTCCTTGGAGCCAGGGGAAAACACTGCTCACTGTGTCACGGACTCTGGTTTTGCTGAACTCCTGTAAATTAGGATTTGTGCTTTTTTTACCATGTTTTTACGTGAGTGTTTCTGTTGGAGGTGGACTGAGGAGTCTTGGGAGGGGTTTGCTGTGCTGCAGGATCACTTCCCTGGGTAACTTCTCTCTGCAGCAGCATTCTGACAGCTTAGCAAAACCAAATTTTCTTTCCACAATCATAATTCCTTACTTTCTCTCCTCCCTCTCCCTTCTCTTCTCGTATGCTGGACAGAGGGGCTCAAGCAAAATCTTTTAGGGGTTTTGCATTTTCCTTTTTTTTTCTGAAGCTTTTCAACCATCACTCCTGCTTAAAATTTCTAAAAGAAAGCAAGAAGCCAACCCGTATTTCTGTTGCAGATTGGATAACTGGAAATCACCCACGTGGGCTCTTTCAGAGGTGTGAGCACAGTTCCTTGGGCCGATGTCTTTCACCTTGTTTGCTGTTCCAAGATATTCCATGTGGGATTAGATCCCTTAGCTGTTTAACCACCTCTTAATGTTAATCAAGGTGGTGCTGTGGAACATCTTAAAAAAGATCTGCACCCTGCGTAGGCTTCTCATATTTACAGAGAACACGTTTTATTGACCGTAGTTTTTAAGTGTGGCTGTTTACAGGCTGGTCCTGTTGAATCCCGGAATGGTTTGGATGGGAAGCAACCTTAAAGCTCATCCTGTTCCACCCCCTGCCATGAGCAAGCACGGACACCTTCCACAGGGCCAGGGTGCTCCAAACCCCATCCAGCCTGGCCTTGGACACTTCCAGGGATCCCTGGAAAGCCTTTGACAGTGCCTCACCACCCAATCCCATTGGGCAGCACGGATTCTGAATTGGCTTGATATTTTTAGGATTTCACACAATCCAAGTCCTATCATTAGAAGAAGCATCTGAATAGATGCAAGATTCTTGTGAGAACATTTTTTTTGGGAACATTGTGTGCAGAAAGATTTTAAAAACCACACCAGGTTTAAGGGATGCCTGGCAGGATGAAACCTTAAGGAGCTGCTGCTTCCACTTGGAAAATTGTGGAAGGTTTATTGGATACCAAGCAGCTAACTAGTTCAGTGGCCTACAACCGTTTAAACTTTTAAAACCTTTGATTTTTTAAAATTCATTTTTAATGACTTGATTCTTTTTAAACTGAGTGTCATTTGAGGTGATTCCTCATGGATTTGAAGTTTTTGAATGCTGACATCACAAGGTTTAACGCAGTTTAAGAATACAGGAGATGTAAAATATTGATAGGATAAGGGGTAAAGGATTTCAGCTAAAAGAGGATCTATTTAGATCAGATAGGAAAGGGGAGGGTTTTTTACATTGAGGGGGGTGAGGCCCTGGCACAGGGTGCTCAGAGAAGCTGTGGCTGCCCCTGGAGCCCTGGCAGTGTCCAAGGCCAGGTTGGACAGGGTTTGGAGCACCCTGGGATAGCAGAAGATGTCCCTGCCCATGGAACAAGATGAGCTTTAAGGTCCCTTCCAACCCAAACCATCCTGGGATTCCATGAAAACAAGTTGGACAGTGGTTATTCTTGACGATAAAAAAATTTGTGGTTGTGGTTGTGCAAAGTGCAAAACTTCTGATGCAAAATACTGGGAAAAGCTCAAATGCAAAAAGATGATGGAATTGCTTTGAAATAATTTTTTTGGGTCTCTTTTCTTGAGGTGTCAGTGTGTGCATTAGGCATTCTGTGCAGCTGGGAAAAATGTTTTGTTTTTAATTTTAGCCCTGCTAATAAAGTCTTGTCATGTATGTCAACGAAGCAGAAAGAAAATTACTCCAGAGCTAACTGTAGGTTGTCATTAATGCTGATTTCCTGCATTAAGCCAAAAACAAGGCAAGATTTCATTTCTGGACTTCCTAAAGATGTTAGTCACGCTGACGGTTTCCTAAGCCCCAAACCCTGAGAGCTATAGAAATTTATCCTGTGTATGAAAGTATTTGCTCTTGTCTGTCACCTTGTCCTGATCTTCACATGTTGATCTCCTGCTGCCCTGTCTATTTTAAAAATAATTTCCTTCAGCTTCCAGCTGTTGACTCTTGCAGGCAGCTGCTGGTAGGGTCCTGCATGCAGAATCCCTTCCTGAAATAAGAATAAGAAGTGATCTGTTGTTTGGAGAGCACAGCTGAAGGCACATCCTGCCAGATTCCTGGGGAGAAAACTCCTGCCAGGACTGCATGGGCACTTCTAAAATTCAGGAGGGTTTTGTCTTTGAATCGTGTTTGGGGTTTTTTTTGTTGTTGTTGTTTTCAACGATGCCTAAGCCAGAACCTGAGGAGGGGTGACAACTGCAGTGCTGCGGGATTAAACTTTGTGTGCTTCACTCTTTCAAGGCAACGCGTTTCTGAGAAATCTCTCCTCATGTGCTGCTCCCTGTCTGTCTATTTTCACCCTCAGGAGTTAGTTCTGATGTGCTGGAGCTGATGGAATGACTCCTCCTTGGGCTGCTCCAGCTGCAGTGGTGCAGAGCTCGTGGAAGGGATTTTTGAACCAGGTGGAAGGGCTGTGTGGTGCTGGAAGCTCTTTTAGGCTTTGCCCTCTTTGAGAAGCTCAGGTGCAAACATGAACTGGTTCCAGGAAAGCCAGCTCAGGATCCAGAGGCTTTTCCATGGATTGCTGTGCTAGCAGAGCTGAAGGCTGAGGAGCAGAGGTTTGGTGCAGGCCAATGGGCAGATCTTGAGACCCTTTTCCACCCCTAATCCACTGACATCCACTTTTCCACCCCAAGGTGCTCCTTGGATTGAAGAGTGACCTCAGAAGTCGTGGCTGCTGGAATTTTCTTACCTACAGTCACGTTTGTCTTGAAATGGTTTATGAGAAAATTAGTACGGAACAATGTCTTCAGTTTATTTTGTGCTGTTGGCAGGATCTTTGTACATCCTCTTTTGTCTCCTAATTGTTTGCAGGAACATCATGGTGTCATTTTCACGAGTTAATTACGGCAGAAGTTTGTTTGCTCTCTTTGTGTGTGGTGGGAGGGCTGCAGCAGCACAGCACCAATCCTGCTGCTGGTGGCAGGGCCCCTCCTGTGACAGCCCAGCAGCTCTTCCCCCAATTCCCATTCTTTTCCAGCTAGGAGAACGAGGTGTTTGTGAGCCGTGCTGTTTCTCTCAAATCTGGAGTTTTAGGACTGAGATTCAGAGAGAGTGTGCAGTGTGCTGCAGGATGATCCTGCTTTCCAGCCTGGCCTGTTATGTCCTCCCAGCTTGATCCACATCCGTGGGTACCCTGAGCTTCATGAAGTGCAAATAAAGTGGGACCAGTTCAGGGTCAGCACAAGAGCCGCAGTTCGGGGCTCTTTCCGAAGGCCCCCTTATGAAATGGGGGAAATCTTTTTTGTCCCAACCCCAAACCAGCTTGGCCCTGCTCTTGAGGAGCCCATGGGACAGGAAAAGAGGAGGGAAAATGTCCCTACTGTGAGGAGGGAGGGACTAGGCTGTGGTTGGGCGTGGAAAGGTCAGAGCACATCCATCAAACTGCAGGAATTGGCTGAGGTGTGGCCATGGGTTATCCCTCAGCTCCGCTGGGATTACACCTTTCCTTTATTTGCCACACTGCCGAGCTGTGGCGAGGTACAGCGAGCTGCTAAGGACACGTCTGTGCCCCAAGATTTATTACAACCTGGGAAAATCCAGAACGCCTTTGGGATTGGGTGGGAAAGAGGGGGAACGAGCCCTCCCTTCTCACGAGGGGCTTGCGTTGGAGCGAGGCCCCGCTGCTGATAGCGCTCAGTGCTGGAGCACATCAGCGACTTTGTCCCCGTGCTGGTTTTATGCAAGTGCTACGCTCCGACAGCGATGAATCACCCGCCCAGCTCCTGATTTGCGTCAATCAAACCACATTTAAGGGCGCCTTTGTTCGCAGCTTGGAACAGCAGGCCCGGCCAGCGCCGCTTCCAGCGGCTCCTCTCCGGGGCTCAGCTCCGCGGAGAGAGCCTGTGCTTTCAGGGAGAGCTGGGGAGTTGCTGCTCTTTCCCTTCCAGCCTTCTCCTGCTGGATGCTGGGTGTGTAAATCCATCTCGGAACGCACAGATTTGGGCTGGTCTTCGACAGGCTGATGCGCGAGGTTTCGGTGTGGAGGCACAGGGTTTCTGCCCAAGGTTGCTGTGATGAGTGTTTTCGTGTGAAGGGGCGCGGGCTTATCTTTGCAGCTCATTCTTTGTGGGGTTTAGTTTCTTGGGGTGTTTTTTTCTTAATGAGAATTTCAAGCGAATTACAATTTCTCCAGGAGCATTTGGACAATGCTCTCAGGCACAGGGTGGGATTCTTGGGGTCGTCCTGTGCAGGGGCAGGTGCCGGATTGGATGATCCTTGTGGGTGTCTTACTCACCCACAACAAATTCTGTGATTATTACAGAATCCTCTTTCTGACCTGGAAACTGTGACTGCCATGGGATCAGGAGCCAGGCAAAGGCAGTGCCGAAGTGCAGCTCCCAGCTCGAGGGGGATTGCAAGCCCAGAAATAAATCCTGTTGGCAAACTCAGCCCTGGGGTGGGACACGACTTGGTGCTGCTGCTGCTGTGCAGGAAGGCTTTTGGAGAGGTGTTAAAAACCCCAAAAACTCAGCCCAACCTCACAAAGAGTTTTATCTGTTCTTCACTTCAAATCCCTGGGACCTTAGAGAGGGCTCCAAGCTGGATACAGAGCTGTTCCCAGCAGCTGGCTGAGGTTTTGTGGGTTCCCTTTGAGCCCTCCTGGTGAGGGCTACCGTGGGCAGATGGTGCTTGTCCTGTGTGCAAAGTCCACTGGAAATCCTTCTCCTTTCTTTTCCACCTCTGAGAATCCCCCTTTCACTTGCAGGTGAGAGCCACCACATTCCCTCCTCTCATCTTTCCTCGCGGCCTTCAGGGCTGGTAGCTGAGGTCCTACCCTGCTTCCATGTCCAGGCATTCCCTTGTCCTAAACGCACCCCTGACCCAGTTAATTCCCAAACCACTTCCCTGCCTCTTCCTCTCTCCAGGCTTGCAGCCCATTGAAGTCTCTTCTCCTGCTTCCCGTCCCCCTCTGGCACAAGTCCTTGTGCCCATCAAAACATTGATCTCATGGGTTGTAGCCCTGCCAGCATAATAAGGCCACTGCTCTTCCAAGCACTTGTTTTCCCCCCTGCCCCTTCTCACAAACACAGAAACAATTTTTATTTTTATTTTCTTCGTCAGGCTCGCTCTCACTATTTTTCAGGCTGAAATTAGAGGATTAATTCCTGCTTTCCTGCTGACAGTCGTGAAAACAAGCTAATTTCCAAGTGTCAGGATGCTGATCCTTCTCCCTTTCAGCTCCCCAAGAAGGTAATAAAAGAACTATAAGAATAAATCGCTGTAGCAGATGCAGCACATGGGCATATGGTGGTCCATTAATTCCCTGTGTTCCACCCAGCTTTTAAAATAAATCAATAAGTCTTGATAAAACACTGGAGAGCAGGCAGGGTTTTTCCCCTCCGCCCATCTTTTCCTGCTCTGGACTCTCAGATGGTTAATTTTGGCAGGTTTTGGACAACCTCAGAGTTTCCCCATGGAAATGAGCACTCACAGGCCTGCCTGCCTCATTCTCCACACTTGGGGATTTTGTTCCCAGCTGGTTTTACTCCTTGGAGGCAGACTAGGCAGGAGGGGCTGTTTTCATAGAGTGTCCTGAGTGGGAAAGGATCCACAGGGATCATCCAGTCCAACCCTGCACAGACAGCCCAACAATCCCACCCTGTGCTTCCCTGAGAGCATTGACCAAACTCTCCCTGAACTCTGCCAGGTTTGGTGCTGTGCCCATTCCCTGGGCAGCCTGGGCAGTGCCCGACTGGGTAGGTTTAGGTTGGATATTAGGGAAAATTTCTTTGTGGAAAAGGTGGTCAGTCTCTGGCACAGGCTGTGCACGGGGCAGTGGTGGAGTCCCCATCCCTGCAGGGATTTAAAAGACAAGTGGATGTGGCACCTGGGGACAGGGTTTAGTGGTGGCCTTGGCAATGCTGAGGGAGCAGTTGGATTCGATGATCACTGAAGGCTTTCTTTGATTTTATGATTCTGTAAAAGAGGTCTTTCCTCTGTTTGGAATCTTGTACTAATCCCTCATCCCTGTTTAAAGGTGGGTCAGGGGTGTTCAGGAGCCCCTCAGGGAGCTGCCCCTCCTCAGCCTGGCTGGGGTGGGAGACAGGACAGGAGAGTCAGGTGGATCCCTAGGGCAGAAGTTCTGCTCTGGTTTGGGGGTTATTTAACAAAGTTCTCATTGCTTAATGAAGCACCCAAGTGGATTTCGAGCATCTTCTGACTCACCTTGTCATGCAGGACAAGTGGCTGCTTAATCTCCCAGTGTTTTCACGGATCCTTGGCCACCTGAGCCTGCTTTTCCAGGCTACCCAGCCCTGGGGAAGGGAGCTGGGGAGGGGAGCTGGGGACCTGCCCAGGCTGAGGCTGCTGCTCCCCTGCCCAGAAGTTCAGAAGGGGCTGTAAAGCTCAGTGGTCACAGCTGCAGGGACTGCATTGTTTGGAAGCCCCTGCCGACCTTTGATTTATGAACAGCTGCATTTCGAAATTGGGGAAGGCTGCAGTTAAGGCTCAGGAGCGAGGAAAAGGGCAGCCTGTCACAAAAAGGCTTCCACTGTCACCTTCCACTGTCCCAGGTTGCTCCAAGCCCTGTCCAGCCTGGCCTTGGACATTTCCAGGGAACCAGGGGCAGCCACAGCTCCTCTGGGCACCCTGTGCCAGGGCCTCCCCATCCTCCCAGGGAACAATTCCTTCCCAATATCCCATCTGACCCTGCCCTCCTCCAGCTTAAGGCCATTCCCCCTTTTCCTGTCACTCTGAAAATCTCCTTTCCTTGCTCTATATCCCGAACAAGCTGAAAAAGCAGGAGGGAGAATGCTTTTTCCATCCTCAACTAAAGGAAAGCTTTTGGCAGTAATTCAGTGGAAATTAAAGTTTCAATCTTTCTATTAGCTTGAGTGGAAATTGTTAAATACTCAGGGATGCTGTCATTCTGGAACTTAGGACTGCACTTGGAAGTTTTTTGGGGATGTTTCTCCTTTTTTTTCACCATTTTCTGAGCCCTTGATTCGCTGCTCAACTTTTTTGAGCTCTTCACAACAAAAAGTCTTCATGTGGGGTTTTTCTTTATTCTTTCCCTCTTCTCAGTGATCCTTCTGAGCTCCGACCTGTCAATATTAACACAGAATCCATAGGCCAGTGCCTCCTGTTTTATGCTGGTTTAGTGAGTGACATTCACTTTGATTGGAGATCTGCAGATGCTTCAAGAACCCTTTTACCCTCTGGCAGCAGAATTGTTGAAGTGCTCTTGGAGGGCAGGCTGGAGCCTGGCTCCTTGCTTTTCCTAGGCATTAGACAGACAGAAACGGGTGAAAAATTGAATGACAAAATCTCAGAATATCCTGAGCTGGGAGGAACCCACAAGGATCATCCAGTCCAGCTCCTGGCCCTGCACAGGACTCCCCAACAATCCCACCTTGTGCCTGAGAGTGTTTCCCAAATGCTCCTTGAACTCTGGATAATGTGAGTATGTCTGAAATTTCTAGCTGGAATTTTTGGCTTGAAATGAAAACGGTTTACTTCTGAGAAGTTGTGCAAAGGCTTTCTGTCCTTTGGAAGTATAAACTTAGCTTGGGCTGACTTGTTCCTGGTACTGTAAAATATGGGTCTTAATTTGTATTAAAGAGTCTGCTAAGTGGAGGGGGGTTGTTTATTATTATTTTGTTTTAATTAGTCCTCTTGCTGGTCTGCAGGCACAGTTGTTTTGCTTCAATCAAAAGGTTATCTCGGAGACAGAAATGAGATGCAGGGGGAAGATGGGGAAGGGAAGGATTCTTAGAAGAAAGCTGGAGAAGGACTTCTCACAAAGCCATGGAGTGATGGGATGAGGGGGATTGGCCTTAAGCTGAAGGAGGGCAGGGTTTAATGAGATATTGGGGAGAAATCCTTCCCTGTGAGGGTGGGGAGGCCCTGGCACAGGGTGCCCAGAGAAGCTGTGGCTGCCCCTGGATCCCTGGAAATGTCCAAGGCCAGGCTGGACAGGGCTTGGAGCAGCCTGGGACAGTGGAAGGTGTTCCTGCCCGTGGCAGGGGTGAAATACCACCTCCACACTGGTTCTGTGCCTCCTTAAGAGGAAATATCCCTGAACTCTGGGCAGACAGAGCCCCGTGGACCTCTGTGTTTCCAAACTGCACATTCAGAGTCCTTTGTGGTGGTTTTTATACAGAGCATCTACTCTTCTGAGGACACACGATCACTCTATGATCGTGTGCACAATAAAACCCACCAGCTTGTGTTCCTGACGGTGTCCACGCAGTAGAACCAGCTTTGCCTCAGGTGGTTTTGTTCATGGTTTTTGATGTGTTTTTAGGGAACCCGGCCTAAGGTGCTACCCCAGGAAGGAGCTGGCTCAGCTCCCCCTCTCTGGGAGCCACACTCGAATCCTGGGGTCACTTCTGAACCCTGTGTGGCAAGAGGGACATTGAGGGGCTGGAGCGTGTCCAGGAAAGGGGCTGGAGCCCCAGGAGGGGCTGAGGGAGCTGGGGAAGGGGCTCAGCCTGGAGAAAAGGAGGCTCAGGGGGGACCTTGTGGCTCTGCACAACTCCCTGCCAGGAGGGGCAGTGAGGGGGGGTCGGGCTCTGCTCCCAGGGAACAGGGACAGGAGGAGAGGGAACAACCCCATGCTGTGCCAGGGGAGGCCTAGGGTATTGGATTTTAGGAGAAATTTCTTCCCTGAGAAGCTGGCCAGGCATTGGAACAGGTTTCCCAGGGCAGTGGTGGAGTCACCATGCCTGGAAGTGACAAAGTGTGCGGATGTGGGACATGGTTTGGGGCCTGTTCTGAAAAGCCCCATTTCTGTGCCCCCATCCTGGTGCTTTTTTGCTCTGCCTTTCCCCCATGAGCTGAGGCAAAGTGCAGGGCTGGTGTCTCCAGCACTCACGGCCAAGGAGCTGCCTGTGTGCTCACAAATTCATGTCCTGCGAAGCTGATCCTACCCGTGCACGTGTTGGAGTGGAAATGAACTGAATCAAGGACAGACCAGGCTGGAGGACACCAAACAAACTCTAAAAAAGCCACCTCAAACTCCCTTTTCTTCCATATCTCCTTCCAAGTGTGGAAGGAATAATTCAAACTGTCTGAACTGATCTCTAATCCCACAGATCTCTTTGGAGCTCCACTTAGTCCCAGATGATGGAATTGGTGGTGGTAATCACAATTTAAGAAGGAGTAAAATAACCTGGCAGCCTGTTGATAGTTTGTTCTCTTCTTGGTGCACTACAGTTTTTAATTTCTCGGGCTGAAAAGATCAGCCATCCTTTGAAGACTTCAAGGTGCTGCTTCTGCTTCTGGTGGTGTTTTTCAGGACATGGCACTGGGATTGGGAGAATTGTGGGCACAGCATATCCCAAAGTGCCAGAGAAACCCCTAGGTCCGTCCTGCTCTGCTGCCTGGTGTTTGGAAAGGCAGAGGAGTGTAGGACCAAGTCCCTACTGCCTGACCCGACAAAGGACACTTTGCTCAAAAGCTTATGGATCCTGTAAACTCTGCCTTTCGCAGGCAGGGCTTCCCAAGCAGTGCTGAAATCCAGCTCTTACCCCCAAGCAGGACTAGGAAGGTGTTGTTTTAACCAGTTTCCTACTTCTTTTCACCTTCCCTAGAGTTTGTGCTGCCCATCTGCCTTCTGACAGTATTTCCACATCCTCTGCCCCCGGGATCTGCCTCCTTTGCAGTCAGCTCTCAGTTCCTTATCCTCTCTTTACCTTTCTGCTGGGTTTTGGTGGCTGACACTGATCCATGCATTTTATTGATGGTGGACAAGATGGATGGAGTGTGCATAGCAGGAGTAGTCTAGGAAATAAAACTGCTAAAAGCAGAGGCAGATGCTTCTGCTCTGTAAGAGTGTTGTTACAAGCACATTGGTGTCTTCCCTGTCGGTGTGGCAGTGCTGGAAATAGCAACAGGTGATTAAATAGAAAATGTTTTGGATCTCACCCATTCATTGTAAGTGGCAGATGAATTTGTTTTGAGGCAAAGTTATTCCAGACTGTGCCTGTGGCACTTGGGGATGCAGTTTAGTGGTGGAGCTGGCAGTGATGGGGGAATGGCTGGACTTGATCTTAGAGGTTTTTTTCCAGCTTTAATGGTTCCAGGATTTGGTAGGAGACCAGTGACTGGCAGGGTGGCAGGTTTGGGGTAAGGGGTCTGGAAAAGTGGCTTGGGGAATGCTGCCATTCCTTGAACTCGGCCTTTCCTCTTCGTGCCCTTTATTTTCCATGTTTAAAAAGGAGACACATCAAAAGGGTTAATTGGGCACGAGCGTTCTGTAGCACTGAAGGGCATTTAGGGCTGAGGAAGTCAAAGTTTGTGGTACTTTCGGGAGCCAAGCCCAGGAATTTTTATGTCTGAGGAGGGTCACTGTTACCCAGAGCTGATCACCCTTATCCAGGATCCTGTTTCTGCTCTCCTGTGGTCTCACAGGATGGGAGTGCTGGTAAATCACACAATCATGGAATGGCTTGGGGTGGAAGGGACCTTGAAACTCATCCAGTTCCACCACCTTCCACTGTCCCAGGCTGCTCTAAGCCCCAATGTCCAGCCTGGCCTTGGACACTGCCAGGGATCCAGGGGCAGCCACAGCTTCTCTGGGCACCCTGTGCCAGGGCCTGCCCACCCTCCCAGGGCGCAATTCCTTCCCAATATCCCATCTATCCCTGCCCTCTGGCAGAGGGAAGCCATTCCCTGTGTCCTGTCCCTCTATCCCTTGTTAAAATCCAGGGTTTTGGGGTTCGTGCTGGTGTTATATGAGTGGTGGATGTGTCAGGAACAGCGTGCCTGCCTCCCTCTGGGGGCTGGATGGGAAAGGAAGATCTGCTCCAGGCTGGGGTTCCCACAGCCTGGGAACACACTGGGGCTCTGAGTGGTGCTGCTGGGTGGAAGGGATCCACATAAGTCAGGGACACCAGGAGAACAAGCCCGGCATCTGCAGCACAAAGGAAAGGGAGAAGCGTGAGGCTGGGATATGTGGTGGGACACTTCTGGAAGTGCCTGGCTTTCCTTCCTTCTGTTGCAAATCCAGCTGCTGGGCTGCATTTTTTTTCCCTGCTGCATTCTTCATTCGGAGCATTGTTTGTGCTGCCCTTGAACAGTGACTGCTGAAGCTTCTTCACTTGTGTGGGCAGCCCTGGAAGTCTGTTTTCCATCTTTCAGAAGATTCCAGCTAGTTAGGGTTCCTTTGTCATTCAATTTTCTCTTGTTTACCAGGGTATTAGGAAGCTGGAATGGAAGCAGTGTGTGTTTTGCCTTAGGAAACATCAGCAGTCCAGTCACCATTCCAGAAATTCCTCTCAACCCGTTTTTTTTCCTGTCTGTAGCAAAGCTCACAAGGATTGTGAGCGCTGTAAATGTAAATCTGAAAAGGTCAAACCTCATGTATGCCAGAGACAGGAGTACAGGATGACAGCGGTGCAGGGGCACAGTGAATTTCAAACCGTGGCTCGAGAACAATGTGTTCAAAAAAAACCTGTCCAAGGACATGCCTTGGGTATGGAGGAGGAGTTTGAGGGACGGCAGTGAGGATTTATTTGCGTTACTCAGTGACTTCTTAACATGCAGCAAAGAGGGATCAAACCACAGGGTCAGGCTGGAGATCAGGGAAAGGTTCTTCCCCCAGAGGGTGCTGGGCACTGCCCAGGCTCCACAGGGAATGGGCACAGCCCCGAGGCTGCCACAGCTCCAAGAGGGTTTGGACACCAGGGATGCCCAGGGTGGGATTGCTGGGGTGTCTGTGCAGGGCCAGGAGTTGGATCAATGATCCTTGTGGGTTCCTTTCAGGATGTTCTCTGGCCCTGTGAAAGGCTTTGGTTTGGACGAGCCCTTGTAGAGAAGGGCAGCGGTGCTGGGATCAGCTCTGCCTTGATGCATTTCCAATGCCAGGAGCGCACACCCGTGCCCAGCGCTGAGGGAATCTCATCCACACTGGCAAATGTCGAGTGTTTTCAGCTGCTCCTTTGCTCGTGGTGGTGCACAAAGGATGAGCAATTCCTGCTGGCTGGGTGTTGGGGGGATTGAAATGTGGGCCAGGATTGATTTTTTTTTTTTGGGGGAGGCCATTGATTGGCACTGAATGTCAGCACAGCGTTGCCTCTGGCCAGCAAAAGGCAGGGGATGGATTCTCCATCAGTGGCTGGAGGAGGGCAACCCAGAAGTAGCTGTTGGTGTAAAACATGGCAGGATGCAGCCAAAACTGAAGGAGGTATTTGCTATTTGGCAAATTTGTACTTGTTGTGGTTTCTTATTTTAAACAACATCCAGGTAGGATAATAGGTTCAGGCTCACAATGTGCACTGGTTCTAGGGAATGGGAAAATGAGCCTCCTTTTCTCCAGGCACAGCACATTCTGATTTATTATGTGGGGCCCACTCCCCTATATGTTGGTCATATTTTCAGTGTTTTTCTCCTTCCATGGTAAGCAGGGACCTCTCGGCTGCAGAAGCTCTAAAGGAATTCTGATGGATTTCTGGTTTTTTGGTCAGGGCACACGGAAGGGAGACATGGCTTTAAGGTGAGAAATGGGAGAGAAATAACTTCAGATTAAGAAAAAAACCCATGAAAGCAACAAGAACACAAAACGTGAAATCATCCCTTTTTTGCCTGACTACTTCTGAGTAAGTGGTACCTTAAGGAGTAACTTCAGTAGTAAACCCAAGTATCTTAATTTACACTTTTCTGCTTGCAGTGATGAAGCAAAACCCAACATAATGACACAGAAATGAGTTCAAATGAACCCGAGCAACCTGGGCTAGTGGAAGGTGTCCCTGCCCACGGCAGGGAGGTTGGAGTGGGATGAGCTTGAAGATCTCTCCCAACCCAAACCACCTACTCACAAATCCATCTGGAGACCTCTGCTGAGTACCTTGTAGAACATCTGTTTCCTTTTGTAACACACAAAAAGCTTTTCATCATGCTGGTTGTTCACTCAGGGAGATCCTCAGGGACTCCGAGGTCCCCTGGGTGTTGCAGCTCCCGAGATTCCTGATTCCCTGGGAAGGTTGTCTCCAGACAGACCTGGAGCAATCCACTTTTGGAAGTGCAGCCCGTGAGGTGGTTTGGTGCTGTTCAGCCCCCTGTGAAAGCTGCACCTTGTGGATAAAAGCTCTGTGCTCGAAAGGAGCAAACAATAATACTCATTGAAATGCCTTTTCATTTCTTTTCTCCTCTTTGTCCCGTTATTTTGAACATACACAAAATCCAGTGTTGAGGCTGCACCTGGGGGTGAGGTTTAGTGGTGGTGCTGGGTAGGTGGCTGGACTCGATGATCTTGGAGGGCCTTCCCAGCCTTTTCTGCAATTCCATCATTTTGGATTGGCCCCGTGCTAAGACAGACTTGCTTCTTCCTGGCTTGGAAACAGGAGTTGCTCCCGTACACACCAGGAATTAGAAATACCCGCTTTCAAAATGTGCCGTTCTCGTGTTACTGTGTTTAATGCAATTTAAAATGCTTTTACTAAAGCAAATCCATATTACTGGTATTATCTACTATTACTATATTAGATCGCCATGGAATAATGATCCATTGTGGTAAGGAAAACCCATTATGCTTTGCAGGAGCATTTCAACTTGTGTTAACCCCTTACGTGCCATAGAACTGGAAAAAAGGGAATTTTTGAGCGCCGGGGAGTTGTGGGTTGTGCCTTTCTGGTGGCACTGGTGAGATGTTCCTCTGTTGGAGCTTTCTGCTGCTTTCCATCATCGGGATGAGTCAAAGGAGGTGCTGAGGGCAGGTGCTGGGAGCTGTGCTTTGGGTTGGGATTTGGGGGTCTCTATCCAGAGTTCCCTGTAGAAAGTGTCCAACTTCTTCATGGCTCTTCATTTAAGGGCAGTAATTCCCACAGAAATACTTAAGTTTGAGTATTTGAAAGCAAAGCAGTCTTTTTGATGGATGACTCCACTTTCTTACCTTTAATTGAAAGTAACCTTTGGTGCTTGGCACTTTTTGGGGGGTTCGTTTCTTTTGAGAGTGAAGTTTGGAATATGGTCGCTCTGGACATGACTGGTTTTAATTGCACCATTGGTTTAATGGCTGTTTGTTTGTGTGCTTCCAGGGTTGTTGAAGTGATGATTTTGATTTTGATTTTGATTTTGATTGAGCAGTATCTCCAGTTTTGTTTTGAGCACCCTGAATTAGCGTGTTGGGACAGGATTTTGATTCCTGGGTGCTGGTAATTTTTGGTCCAAACTTTGTACAGAAACTTCTTCAATTTTTGTGTGCACCTGCTTGAAATCTGAGCAAAGCAAGGAGAAAACTTGTTTTCCTCCCTTTTTGAGAGTGAGGGGGCACTCAGACATGTCATTTTTGTCTCCAACAGGTGTAGGGTGAATTGCAGTTCCGGCTGCTCATAAGCATTGTGAGCTGGTCTGCGACCCTTAAAATGTTAGGCCAAAATGATTTAAAATCTGTTAGACCACAGATTTTATGCTGTTACAGGTGTGGATGTGATATTTCCAAGGGTGAGTTTTCCACCCTGAAAGATGGTGAGTGTGGCAGAAAGGGTGATGGAGCACTGGGAAAGGTTGGGGCTGGAAGCCTTTGGAGCCTGACAGCCACAGCTCCATCAAACCCAAGGCCTGATCTGTTTCCACGTCTCTATATTTATCTTTCCCCATGAAAAACTCCCCCTTTTTTTCCCTCTGCTCTTTCCCGTTCTCAGGGAGCTCCTAAGGCCAGAAGGCATCTGCTTGCTCGTGAAATCCTGGATGGTTCCCGTTGCCCGCAGTGTCCAGGGAGGGCTCCAAGCCTCAGTTTCCTTTGCCTCTGTTCTCCCTGCTGCATCCAGGGATTTTTCCTGGGTTAGCGTGAGTGTAATGGGTTACTGAGTTAAGTGTCCTCACTTCCCTTTTCTGCACTGGGAAGGATCAGAACCTTTGGATGCAGCCTGCATTGGGAATGGTTCATGGAATCATGGAAATCTCCAGAGCTGGGAGGGACCCACAAGGATAATGGCATCCAACCCCACAGACACCCCAGCAATCCCACCCTGTGCATCCTTGGGAGCATTGTCCGAACGCTCCTGGAGCTGTGGCACTCTCGGGGCTGTGCCCATTCCCTGGGGAGCCTGGGCAGTGCCCAGCACCCTCTGGGGGAAGAACCTTTCCCTGATACCCAACCTAAACCTCCCCAGAATCATCACTTGTGTGGATCAGCCTTATTTAGCACGTGTGCTAGCCAAGCACAGGGCTGCGAGGCAATCCATGCTCTTTGCTTGCCATCACATACAGTTTGTTCCCTCCTGGAAGGAGGGAAGCCTTTTCTTCCCATGGCATCTCATTAGCTTGAACATCGTGTCCTGTGAGCGTGTGGGCAGGAGCTGCAGCCTCCTTTGCAAAGCTGTGGAAGAGCCAGGCTATCTTTCAGCTGGATTTCTTCCTGACAGTTTATTCATCCGGAGAGAAGGGAAAATTAAGCAGGTTATTGAACCTTCTCTCCTGCCTCGAAAATGTGCTTCGCCTCTCTCCTGCTGCTGACAATTGCAGATAATTTCGAGGTGCTTTTTTTTTTTTTTCCCCCCCTCCCCTCTTCCCTTGCTTCATTCTTGTATCTGCAAGCAGCTTTGAAAAACCTGCTGGAATATTAGTTTGGATCCAAGGGGCATTCTGTCTGTGGGATTCGTGGCTCTCCAGTGGGAGGGGATTTGTGTGTTCTGAATGGTGGGTGATCGGGGAGTGGCTGGGTGCCAGCAGCACCTCCTGGGGAGTTGGCTTTTTTTACTGTGCTGAAGTTCACGGGACCTGTCTCGGCAGATTAAACACCTCACTTTGATAACGCTGATCTCCTGGAGAAACATTTAACTGGGAGGGTGGAATCCTGCCTTTCACCCCGTTCGCCTCCCAAGAAAGATGGAAAATTTTACCCACTCTTGTTAAAAGGCTGCGTCAAAACTTGAAAAAAGGGAAATAACCCAGCACCACGTAGGGAACAGGAACATTTTGCAGAACGGCTCTGGAAAGAGCCTGTTGGTTGAACATAATATTCCAGAGTGAAGTTAAACGCTTGGACTGTGCTAATTTCTTGAGGACAGTCACCTTTTCAGATGGATTGCACCCTGCAGATGGTGGCAGATTGTGCCCTCCTCCACTCCTGCCAGGAGCGTGTGCTCACTGACAGAATCAAAGCAGCAAAAGGATGAAGCTCTCCAGAAGAGTTGATGAATCTCTTGCCTTTAAAATGGAAGTGCTTTGTGCCAGGGAAAATATCTATGAATATATTTATAGGCATGAACAGCGGACTCTCGGCTCCTTCATCGCAAGCGGGGAAATTGCTGTTCCACCAAGTCTGTGAAAGTGGAGTCTACTTTTAGATGCTTTGAAATGAGAGTCTGGTGGTTTGGTTTTTTTTTTGTTTTTTTTTTTTTTAATCCGGGATTTAAAAATATCTGAAGTCGAAATTTTAGAAATCTGTACATAATTGACATGAAGATGATATATATACAGGCAATCTAAAGCTGGTGGATAACAGCAGGTATTATGGAATCATGGAATCCCAGAGGAGTTTGGGTTGGGAGGGACCTTAAAGACCATCCTGTTCTACCCCTGTCCTGGGCAGGGACACCTTCCACTATGCCAGGTTGTTCTAAGCCCTGTCCAACCTGGCCTTGGACACTTCCAGGGATCCAGGGGCAGCCACAGCTTCTCTGGGCACCCTGTGCCAGGGCCTCCCCACCCTCACAGGGAACACTTCCTTCCCAATATCCCATCTAAATCTACCCTCTCTTAGCTTAAAGCCATTCCCTGTGTCCTGTCCCTCCATGCCTTCTCCCCAGTCCCTCTCCAGCTTTCCTGGAGTCCCTTTATGCCCTAGAAGGGGCTCTGAGCTCTCCCTGGAGCCTTCTCTTCTCCAGGTGAGCACCCCCAGCTCTCCCAGCCTGGCTCCAGAGCAGAGAGGCTCCAGCTAGAAGGAAATTACATCAGGAACAGGTAGGCAGGGATGTTTTTCCTGCTGCCTGGTGTTGATCCTGGCTGGCTCCCTCTGGGATAAGGCTGGGATAGCAGGGAAGTGCTGTGCAGATCCTGCAGGCACCGTCTCACCTGGGGCTGGTGTGACATCAGGATCCTGCAGGTGTGACCCTGAGTGTCCCAGGACTCTGGGGACCCTGGGAATGGTGGTAATGAAAGCCCTGAGCTGTGTGTTGGGGTTTGCTTTGCTCTGGGCAGGAGGAGGTGTTGGGTGGCCACCAGCAGAGCCCTTCTGCCATTGTCCACATGAGAGAGCCTGAAATAGAGCTGGGTCTGGGACACAGCCCCGTGCCTGGGAATGTCAGCCCGAGGGAGGTGCCTGCCGGGGAGAAATCCGAGCTCAGCATTCCTGCTGGGCACTGGGGAGGCCGAACAGGCTCAGACTGACCGGGAGCAGAGCACCCAGGGACTGAACTCCGGCTCCCGCACCTTCGGGAATGGTCAGGACACCGCTGCCCCGCGGACCCGCACGCCTCTGTGGGAGGCTGTGGCTGCCAGGTGGGTGTGGGCTGGTGGTTTGGAACAGCTGGATCCCCTGGGTTTCCATCCTTCCTGAGCCACCCTTGGCGGCCAAGGTGCCACAGGTGATCAGGAGTTGTTACTGCAGGTGTGCGCTCGAGCTTGGCCCTAACTGGACCTGGCTTCCCGTAGTTATTTCCTATGGACCAAATGAGCTGATTTGGAAACCAGTTATAGAAAAGTCGAATGGAAACCAGCATTAAATACCGGGGTTTTTTTCCCACTTGAAAGGAAAAATAGTATACATGCTCTTCCTTTAATGTGTTTTTATTTTGCCTTCCCTGCATTCCTTGCTGGGGGGCAGTGTGATGGCTGCCTGTGGGGGGGGAGGTTCTGGCTTTCCTTTCCCAAAGAGAAAGGAATCAAATCTCCTGGAATGGGCAGCTCCTCCCCCTTGCTGTAATTATGCCAGTGAGCATTAACCTCTTGGATGGGCTGGATGGGCTACTCTGAACCTCTGCTCACTCACATTTACATCTAAAGGATGATTTTATTCCCGTGGATTTCCAAAGTGACACGTCTCCTCAGTTTTGTGCCGATGAAGTCATCGGAGTCTGCTGAGGAGGCTGAAGATTGTCATGTTTAGGAGGAGTTGCTTTATCCTCCCCCTACAGGGAATTAGGGAAAATAATGGCATAGGAAGTGGAACACAATGCTTCCAGGGTTTGCCATTTGAAAAGTGCTGTCTTGTCGTTTGGGTATCAGTCTGTCAGCACCTTGAGGACCACAGCTTCCTGTTTAAGCACTTCTTAGGTTTTTTGGCTTCTAGGATAACTTCCTCGTAATAAATTACATGTTGCTTTTTGTGTTAACAGCTGCTGAGCATTAGAATTCCAGGAGGGTTTAGGTTGGAAGGGACCATGGCCAGAGTACCACTCACTAGAACAGGTTGCTCAGAGCTCCATCCAACCTGGCCTTGAAGTTTTTTAGTTTTCCTTTTATGCTTTTACCTTGATGTTAACCAAACTGTGACCTGCTGGATTTATCTTCACGAGGTCTGGGGTAGGAGAGCAGTACCAAGCTCTTGTAGATGTTACACCTGAGTATCTTCAGATCCTTGTGAGGTGTTTGTGTGGAAAAGAAAGCTTGAACTCCATCCTGGTTCTCTCTAGTGAAGTGCTGAGTGCTGGGGTGGGCTCCTGTCTTTGGTGGAACCCCCCACTGACAGCTGGACTCTGGAATGTCTGGAGCAATCAGGAGTGTCATGGGTTTGCTGTTCCAGATGTGCCAGCCTCTTCCAGAACTGAGGAAGCCACCAGCCCGACCCAGTTCCTACTGCATCCCAAGCAAGAAATCAGCATGATGGCAAATTATATATATATATATATACACACACCAGACCATCCTGGTGATGGTGATGCATGATGTCAGCCACTGGCAAGGCAAGGTGGCTCACTTCAATATTAGCTCTAATAATTAAAAAACTAAAAAATAATTTAAAAATACCGTATGAATGGGATTGGACTAACTTTCACCTGAGTGGCTGTTTTGATAACTGTCACAGATCCATCTCTTTGTCACTCGTCTCCCCCTCCTCCTGTCCCTCGTTCTGCCCTTGCACGGCTGCAGCATTTTCATTTTTACCATCCACCTTTAAAGTGTGAGTAAACAGTGCTGAAATCCCGGTTTGCTCCTGTGGAGTTCCACAGGCCGGGCTGAGGTGCTGGGTTTTTACAGCAGTTGCAGTCAATTCCAGCTGAAGCCATAATTGGTATTTCAGCTTGATAGCTGCTGTAAATCTCCGAGAAGGGAAGGGAAGGATGCTCTCATTTTGTTAGGCTGCTTCTCTTTCGGATGCAGAGTGCATCTTCCAGCTCTCTGGGCTAATTAAAATGCCATTACAGTACATGTGGTGCTACAATACAGTCTAGGGAGACTTCCAAAAATAGATCCTTGAGTGCAGACAAATTAGAGAGGAAATATGCACTGAGCATTTTCTCATAGGTTTAAAGAGAAATAATCCATTTGCTGCCCTAATTGCTTTCTTGTAAATGTTGAAGGATTTCTTCCCCCCCCCGCCCCACTCTGTAAATTTCGAGTGAGCAGACAAATAAATAACGCGTCGGTGATAATTAGCGTTCTCGTTACTGATATTGTCACTTGATATGCAAGTCAGGACGTTCCAGTGGCCTGTGCTGAACGGTCAGGGCTGGAGGCTTTTCATTCCTGTTGTGCCAGCCTGGCTGAGCTGCCTGGCATCCCAAGGCTCCAAGGGCAGTGCATGATCTGGTTTTCAAATTCAGCCAAACGCTCAAGCAGAGCCACCCATGGACCCTCCCCAAATCCCGCCAGGAAGCGAGGCAGAGAAATCCAGTTTGCACATTGTCCTTCCCCCCCTCCCCAGGCCAGCTCGGCTACAAAACGCAAGGTGCTTTTTATAGTGTGGCTGTGGATACTGATAGCGGGGGGGAGGGAAAGAAACCCCACGTTCCTGTGCCTGGAAGAGATCCATGGGATTGCTGTGGGCTGACAACGTGGAATGGAGACAGCACAGAACTGCTGGGCAGTGCCAGGAGCTCTCGTGTGCTGCAGCCTCTGGGCCTCTGTCAGCAGCCTGGTGGAAAGGGATGGGGCTTGCGCTGGCTTGTAGAATCCCAGAATCATTTGGGGCCTCAAAGCTCCTCCCATCCCACCCCTGCCATGGGCAAGGACACATTCCACTGTCCCAGGCTGCTCCAAGCCCCAACGTCCAGCCTGGCCTTGGACACTTCCAGGGATCCAGGGGCAGCCACAGCTTCTCTGGGCACCCTGTGCCAGGGCCTCCCCTACCCTGTGAGTGAATTCCCTGCCTGCTCAGAAGCCCCTGGTTGCTGTTGTGCAGTGAGCTGCTGTCCAGAAGGTTTATTTATGAAGCTGGTCGAGTGGTCTGAGACTCGTGGTGTTAGCAGAAAAGTGCTCTTCCTGAAAACATCTCATCCTGAAAACATCTCTGGGCCACTCTGTTACCTTCCCCCAGTGGAGAACAGGCTGATGCTGGCAAAACCGAGTTCTGCAGCCCCTCTGTCTCATTTTTAAAACTCTTCTCTCTGAGGTTTCTCCTTGGTTGCCCACAATTCATCCTCGGGTGTTGAACTTAAAGCTTTGGCCACCGAGGCTGCCACGAGGGATGACCTTGCACGTGCCCCTGTTTGGCACATCCAGGAGGGAACTTGGATCCTCTGCATCATCACTGAATGGGGGCTGCTTGGTTTTGGGAAAATCCTTTGGCTTTTCCTTTTCCTGGCCTTGCTTGGCCAGGTATTTCCCATTTTTAGTTGTACTTTTCCCTGTCATCATCACAGTGGGAAGGTTTTACTCTTTGTCACTGTGTTTCCCATCCATCTGGGTTTTTTTTTAGCTTTAATTCTGTGTTTCAAGCTCCAAAGGGACAAATCTGAGTCAGTAATGCTGATTTGTTCTACTTCTTGCTCCTGCCTTTCTCCCTGTCTCTCCTAAAGTTTTACTTCTACACCTCTGTAGAACTTTTCCTCTGCTCCGGGTGTCCTTTAAAGATAATTTTCAGTTGCTCATCGCTTCACTCCAGGAATTCAGGTAGGCCAGGGTGATTTGCATCAGGTTGAAAGATCTGAATACATGGAAAACTATTTAAATAACCTCTTCGTTCCCAGTTCTGTCCTGCATTTTTAAGCTCATCAGAGTTAATTACAGTCAGGCTGCTTGCAGTTTTCTTGAAGACTTTATTGAAAGTTTCAGCCTTCTATTTCTCTTAATTTCTTCTCTTTTTTTAAGTGGTGAAGTTGTATTTCCCTGTCCTCATCTGGTTTGGTTTTGCCCTGGATGGACTTGATGATCTTTCTTTTCCAACCTTGGCAATTCTCCGATTCTGTGAAATTGTTCATTTTGCTGCTTCATCTTTTCTGAGGGTTTTTATCTGTCATGTTTCTGGTTTATTCTGGACTGACCTTGTAGACATTTTTTGCCTTTGTTTTGCTATTTTCAACATCTTTAAAACCTGCAAACTCAGCCACTTCCAAACCTGTCCTGGCCGTATTTTCTGAATAACTGAAACAACTCTTCGGAACAGATTAAGATAAAAAAACCCCAAAGCGTTCAAGTTTCCATCAATGAATTATGGCTTCATCTTGTTAATTAATGAGTAGAAATGCCCATCTGGAAATTAAACTACACGAAATGTTCCCTGACTTGAGCCATGAATCAGCCAGGCTGGTGTCTGCTTCCCTCCAGGCTCGGTGGACAGAGCACTTTGTTGCAGAGTTTTGGGGAAATCATCCACACTGATTCATACAGACCCAATCTGAGGGGCGTTTTCTTGCCAGATCTTTTTAGTAGTAGCTCAGGATCAATTTGGCCCCAGCAGAGAGCTGGGGAATATTTTGTAGCTTGTCTGGGCTGTCTCAGTATTCAAACCAGGGTTCGTGGCTTGTGGGGAGAGTCAAACCCTGATTGCGTGGCTTGGCCTCTTTGCAGTGCTCCAGCAGCTCCACATCCCTGGAGGACTCCAGAGCTTTATTTCTAATTTTTTATTTTTTATTTTTTATTTTATACTTTATATTTTATTTTATTTTACTTTATTTTATTTAGCTTTATTTGGCCAGCAAAGACAGAACCTTAGTCTTGCATAGCTCGGTTCTGCTTCCAGTGTTCCAGGTGTCAGTGCTTTAAAAGATGTTCGTAAATGTTCTGCTGTGATTAATCCAATACTCATTTTGAAACAAAGATTGCAAAGCCTTGGGTTGTGGGTTTGGTTTTGTTTTTTTAATGAGTCGAAAAATGTCTTAAACAAGTCTTAAAAATCCCCCAAGCTGACCTGGATTTGTCTCACAGAGGGTGCTGGTACAAAGCTCTGTTTTGTCCATGGGTCCTTCTCCTCTGAAGGCACATCTTTATTTGAAACTGCCCAGCAGAGAAGCTGAAAATACTCTACTCCCCAGGAAAACTGGGGATTTTCCTGGGCTGTGCTCTCCACTGACTCTGGAGCACCTGATGGCTCGATTATATTTAAAACAGTGATGTTTTGCTCTTCCCCTTCCACCCATGTATGGTCACTGGAGGTGAACCCGGGCAAGACATGGAGAAGTCCTGAGATGTGCTTTCTCTCCAGAAAAACAGAGAAAGCAGGGAGAAAATCCAAATCTTAATGTTTTTCTAACACTGTCCTTTGCCTGAGAGGGATGGGGTGCCTTCTTTGATGTCTCCAGACAGGGTTTGGCTTGATCCTATCAGAGCTGCAGCACAGAAAGGGGTTGGAGGGGAAAAGTGAGACAGACTGGCAAAGGTGGAACAAATGGGTTTGAGATAAATTTTCTGTATCCCAGTGCTCATAATTACACTGAAAACATAATTTAGCATTTTTTGCTTCGGCTTTTCTGGGAGGGGAATGGGTGACTAGAAACTCAGGTGTGGCAGTCTCCAGCACTGTTCTGTTTAACTCTACCTGCATGCAAGATACAATCTTGGAAATATTTTAAATAGGGAACTGCTTCAGCAAGATGGATTTGTGCATCTCATTTACAAAGTATGTTTTTAATGCCTTTCTGAAATCCAAACTTATGCAAAATGGGGCTTGTTATGCATGTCTCTGCATTTTAATCTCCTGCAGTGATTTGTCAGTTTTCCTTAGCATCTCCCTGGCATATTCCAGCCATTCCCCAACTTTGCTCCGTGGGGCTGCGTCTCTGTCTCAGCTCGGTTCTCCCAGCAAGGAAGGAATTGCAGTTTAGCTCTTCTCTGGTAAGGTTTGTGAGCTGCCATGCCAATTTCCTCAGCCTGGGATCGGCACCAGTTGTGGACTTAAAGACCAGGAAAAGCTGAGTGTAATTCGGGATAGAGTCTCCTTTATTTTCTGCTTTAGCCGTCCTGGGAATGTTCTCGTTTCCATTGATTTGTGCTACTTGTGTTTCTGCTCTGCATCAATAATTGGTTACTGATTTTTTTTTTTTTTTTTTTTTCCTGCTTGGAATGGCTAAAAATAGCTCAGCTACCCAAAGTGTTGATGTGATTTTATTTTTCTTTTCCCCCCTCTTTCCAGATGGGCTTTCTGGCAGAGACCAGCCAGTGGAGCTGTTGAATCCACCTCGAGTGAACCACATGCCCAGCTCTGGTAAGGAAAAATAAAACTTCTTATTAAAGGCTCATTCCTGTTCTGGGGGGGGTGCAGGAAAATGCTCTGCAGCTCTGCCTTGTGAGTGGGAGAGCAGAATGCAAATGCAGAGTGCTGGAACAGAGTCTGTTCGGACTTGCACACCTCTGCTTTCCCAGGCTGGGAGAGCGGGATTTGGGAATGGAGCACA
This sequence comes from Picathartes gymnocephalus, assembly GCA_013390045.1. Lineage (NCBI taxonomy): Eukaryota > Metazoa > Chordata > Aves > Passeriformes > Picathartidae > Picathartes > Picathartes gymnocephalus. Next base: position 228,756 of record WEKY01006537.1, on the reverse strand, counting down.
GCAGAAGCCCTGGGAGCATTGCAGGGGGCTGAGGGGAGCCCAGCCTGGAGGGGGATGCTTGGCTTGCCTGAGGAAGGAGAGGACAGGAGAACAAAGCAGCATCTGAACGAGTCCTTTCCCAGCCCAGAAGGAGGTTTTGGAGCTGCTGCTCTCATTAGGGAGAAGGAACAGGGAGCCAAGGCCGGGCTGATCAAAGCGTGTCACGCCGGGTTCTGGGCTGTTCGCTGTTCTCCCTCTCCTAATGATGCTGCCACGGCATCTCCTGGGGCTCGTGCTCCCGCTCCTCATCCTGCCTGCTCCTCTTCGAGCTGGGGGAGCTCCTCAGGCTCAGGGCTGCAGCTCTGCAAGGGCTGCAAACCAAAATTGCACCGTGGAATTCTGTGGGAAGCAATCTGCTGCTGGCTGTTGTGCTTCCCCCTGCTCTCTTCCAGGTACAAGCAGATATTTACACCAGGATAGGATGTAGAAAACATTATCTGCTCTGCAGGGAGCAGCTCAGATCTTCCAAACCCCCAACTTTCCCTTCTCTGTTGCCTTCCAAAATGCCCTCAGGCCCTTTTTTATTAAGGGTGAGATCTCGCACAAGATCTGAGCGTTTCTGGTAGTGCCAGTTGGAAAGATGTAGACGAACTTTATTCAAAACAACCTCGGCACCTTGGGAGGGGGAGAAAAAAAAGTGGGCTGTGACCTAACCTAGATTTTTGTGGACTTGAATGCCTGTCTGGGGAAGGGAACTTTCAAGAAGGTAGAGTTGTTGCATTGGGGGGAGAAAAAAAAGGAAGAGGTGGTTGTTTCCCAGGCACGGGCGTTTGGCTTCGGATTCTGAGGAATCCCAGTCCGCTCCGTGTGCTCCCAAACGTGTCCATCAGGTCAGGGAGGTTCTGTTTTCCTCACCCTCACAGGGATTCTCATTTTAAAGTCACTGTGGCGGTGGCACAGGTCACCTCACAGTAGGTTTTGCTGCCTGAGCAGGGTTGGATTTCGTGGCTCTGTGGGTCATTGGCCAGGACTGTGGAAGGGATGGGTTCGAATCCTCTGTCCCCTTATTTTGGTGTTGGTTTTGTTTGCTGGTTAAGTTTAATGTCTCTTTTTGAGGTGTTTGAGGCTGGTGCTGGTTGGGAGCCTGGGGAAGCTGATGGGAGAGTCTGTTCTGGCTGTTCTTCCCCAGGTGAAATGAGGCTGCTTAATGGAGCCATGCAGGATTTAGGGAGTTCTTGCTGTTTGGACTCCATTTGGAGTATTTTTAACAGCTCACCTCTGTGCTTTTGGAAAAACAACGAGGCAGGGATCCCTGGGGAGCTGTGCTGGTGTGAAATGGGTGGGGTGAGAGATGGGCAGCGCTGTATCTTTGTCAAACGGTTCTCCCAGGATTTGAGCTGTGGGGATGGAATTCAGGCTGGGAGAGCTGGGGGTGCTCACCTGGAGAAGAGAAGGCTCCAGGGAGAGCTCACAGCCCCTTCCAGGGCCTAAAGGGGCTCCAGGAGAGCTGGAGAGGGACTGGGGACAAGGGATGGAGGGACAGGACACAGGGAATGGCTTCCCACTGCCAGAGGGCAGGGATGGATGGGATATTGGGAAGGAATTCCTCCCTGTGAGGGTAGTGAGGGGCAGGGATGGAATTCCCAGAGAAGCTGTGGTTGCCCCTGGATTCCTGGAAGTGCCCCAGTCAGGGTTGGACACTGGGGCTTGGAGCACCCTGGGATAGTGGGAGTTGGAATGGGATGAGCTTGAAGGTCCCTTCCCACCCAACCCATTCTGGGATTGCCATATCTGGTTTTTATCATTCTTGTCTTCTGGGGTTTGCTGCAGATCCTGCTGAGAGAAGAAAAGAGAAGTAACACCGAGCGTTGCTCTCGAAAAACAAGTTGTGTGTGGGTTTGTTGGGTGGTGTTCCAAGTCTCAGGCATGACTGAAATAATGGTATTCAAAACCAGCATGAGTTAAAAAAAAAAAAAAAAAGGCTTGGTTGTGTCCTGGGATATTTTGTTTAAAACATTCTCCTGCCCTGGTCAGGGTAAGGTTGAATAAAGTTGAGTGGTCGATGAGCTTTTGTGCTGCCTTTCTATTTCAGATAAAATCACTGCGGTGTGCTTGTAGGAAACCAAAATGTTTTTCTCTTCACCACGAAGCAAGTGAAGGAGAGGTTTGACCCTTGTTAGTTGTTTTTCTCTGATGTGTAATGGTGAGAAAGTTCTAAAAATCCTCCGTCCTGCAGAGCATTTCGACTGCAAACCAAGAAATATTTACAGCATTTTTATGAAATGGTTTTTAGGAGTGAAACTGGTCGAGTAGAACTGAGCTCACTCATCGGCGGTGAAAATTATTTCCGTCATCTTTTCTGTATAAATTAAGGATTAATTGGAGGAAGGGAAACATTTTCCCTCTTCAAAGACGTATCAGCCGTAATTGGTGCTTCTGAATTTCTGAGGTGCTGGTGCAAGTACAACAAGACCAAGCCCCCACAGCCCACATCCTGCTCAGGAGTACAATCATCCTCAGTTTGATAGCTCTGCCTGCTCTGCCTCGGGCTCCCGAGGATCGCTGTGCCCTTGGCCCGGGGGAGGAAAAGGAATAAATTACCTTTAGTGAGCAACCTTGCCTCCCTTAATTCTTTTTTTTTTTCTTCGATCAGAAACTGGTGAGGCCCTGGTATAGATTTCCCAGAGAAGCTGTGGCTGCTCCATCCCTGGAAGTGTCCAAGGCCAGGTTGGACATTGGGTCTTGGAGCAACCTGGGATAATTGAAGATGTCCCTGCCTTGTGGAGAGGGGCTGGGAAGGGATGAGGTCCTTTCCAAAACAGAGAGATTTCAGCTCCCTGCTGCTTTTTCTCCTTGCTGGATCTAATTATCCACTCTCACTTCCACAGTCATTTGCCAAAAAAAAAAATAAAAAATAACGTTGATGTATGTAGGAATAAATGGTTTGTACGAGCCTCTGGACTAATATTGTCCCTTGGTTTTGCAGGCAGAGATTAATCCCTGTCTGGGAGGGGAAGGAGGGATGTTCCAGTTGTTCTGGCAGTGCTGAATTCTTGGGAATTCCCCCTCTCAGAGGAGGGGGATGCCCTCACTGCCCCCTGTCTGCGGGTGCTCCCCTGCCTTCAAACCTTTCTTCAGAACTTCCTCCAGAAAGGCACCAGGCAGCTTTCAAGCGGTTCCAGGGTGGGATTTGGGCTCCCAACAGGATCCTGCCCTGGTTCACACTGGGATGTGTCAGCTCAGGAGCAACGGGAGGTTTTGTCGTGCCCCAGAAGTAGCTCCCCCTCAGAAAGGCTTTCCTTTAGTGTTAAAAATATCCTGGTATGGTTAAAAACAAAAATATCCTGATGTGGATATGTACATGACTCCCAGGATGGGGGAGAAACCCATCCAAACCCCCCAAGGCTTAAAGCCTTGAGAGTTAAAATCTGCTCAACACTGTATTAAATTAAATATTGTTAAAAGCTCAACGTTCTATTTCCTGCAACACTTACCATTTATTAATATTTGCCTTTCATTTCCAACCCTGAGCTAAATGGACAAACTGTAGCCCATGCAAGGACAAAAAAAAAAAAGGAGTGTTCCACCTGCTGGAGCCAGCACAGCCCTTCAGCCAGCTCCCAGATTTCCACAGAGGGTTTGCTGAACTGCTGTGCTTCTGCTAAAAGCCAGTCCGTAAATTTGGGGTTATTTGTGCAGGGGAGGGGAGGGAGCTGCCACATCCAGAGGCTCTGGGCAGCTCCCTGCAGAGGAGCAGGGGAGTTCAAGCTTCAGAACCTCTTTTCTGGACTCATGCTGTCCCCAGAGTCATGTTTTGTTGTTCAGGGGATAATTTAATGACCCTCTGAGCACTTTGTGCATGTGCAGGGGTGTGTGGAAGAGGGATGAGCTTTTTGGCCACCTTTGCCTCAACTCCAGCATCCACATTCCACGGGAGTCAGAGAATCACAGACTGGTTTGGGTTGGAAAGGACCTCAAAACCCATCTCATCCCACGGGCAGGGACACCTTCCACTCTCCCAGGTTGCTCCAAGCCCTGTCCAAGCTGGCCTTGGACACTTGCAGGGATGGGCAGGCCTGAGCTGATCTTAGGCTGGAGCTTAGAATGTGGATATCCTGGAAGAGCAGGAGCCCACAGCTCCTCAAAGCTGCTTTTTGTTGTCTTTTGTCTCAGAAAACGTATTTATCTGTCATGATTTATCTGTCTCCTTTCTTACCCGTGAGGAAATGGTTATCAATTGGAGGAGCTGGCATGAATTATTAATGATTAGCCCTCTTTTAACAGCTGAAAGCAGCACTTAAATGTGAAGCTCTTGAATGCAGCACTGGTTTCCTGGATGAAAGGCAGGAAAGTTTGCTCTGCTGCAAGTCCCAACTTGCTGTTTTTCTTTCTTCTTCCCTCACCTTGCTCAGCTCATTAATTCACACCGATCAGCGCCGGAATTCACTGGTTTCTCTTAGTCCTGACTCTTGGCCAAGTGTTATTTTCAAAAATAAGAATTCTCACCGATTCCCTACCCCAGGAAAGGCTGTTTTGTGCCTTTGATTTGTATAAAAGCGGGTGATGAAGGGAAGAGCCTTTGAATGCTAAAACTTTGTGAAGAAAACTGAGGGAAGGAGGAGATGGCAGGATAGGAGCAGGAGTGGAAAGGCTCCCTTGAATGGTTATTCAGGGATTCGTTCCCGTTGCCTCTGGCTTTGCTAAAAATAACAGCAATGTGTGGTGAATGAAAAGGGATAAACGCTTCAGGGAAATGGATCATGGATTGAGGCGTTCCTTGGGGAAAAAATTCCGTGTGCCTCAGATGGGATCTTGGAGGCCATGCCTGTCTGCTGTGTGTGTTTCCACCCTGGATTTGTAAAATCAAAGAGGTATCGGGGTGGAATCTTCGTTGTTTTGCTTTCACTTCGCTCTCAATCCCTTCACTTTCTCGAGGTAATGCTCATCCTGGGGCCGTAGTGTCCAACACCCCGTGTACTCAATTCCTGTTTTCCATCAGCTTTCCTGGACAGATGGATGCCAGCACTGGCTGGAGGATGAGGATGGGCTGTCCTGTTATTGCCAGGAGCTGCTTCCTTTGTCTGCCTGCCCTTTCTGTGGGTGCTTTCTGCCAGAATTAACTGGGGGTGGTTTATTGCCAAAGGGGAAAGAGCAGCCACCCGCGTTCCCAGGATTTTAGGAATTCCTCTTCTGGCACGACACACATTTCTCAGGATCCTGGAGGCTCTTCCCCTGTGTATATTGATTTTTCAGGGCTATATTTGGCTCTGCTTTGTCTTTGGGCAGTGAAGGGAATATCAGGTGAACGTTTTGTGCAGCGATGCCTAAAATACAGGAGCAGTCTCCAGATGCTTCCCTGGGGAGTTGCTGATGGCTCATTAAAGAGACCTTTCCTCGTTGCCCAGGGAAGCTGTGGATTCCCCATCCCTGGAAGTGTCCAAGGCTAGGTTGGATGGGGCTTGGAGCACCCTGGGATGGTGGAAGGTGTCTCTGCCCATGGCAGGGGGTGGGATAGGATGGGCTTTGAGGTGCCTTTAATCCCAGACCATTCCATGATTCTGTGATTAAGTATCTCCTCCTTTGGCTTAACTTTAATATCTTGTCATCTAAACCACTTAATCATCACTACTTTTCCATCTGTTTCTCATTCAAGGAATTGTGTCATATCAGATGATTCATTCATATTTGATTAGAGATTTCATTATAAGCTGGCCTGAAGTTTTTTTTATGATCTAATGAAAGGCTTTGGAATCACTGATTTGGAACTGCAGTTGTAATGTGCAGAATAAATGTACTGCACGTTTTGGTGATACTTTTCCTAGGTACTTTTTTAAGCTCTGACAGTTCTTGCCAGTGAATTGTGTACGTTGAATTTTTTTAAAGGCTCCTGATGAAATGCAATGATCTTTTCCATTGAAGAAAGGAACTCCCAAGCTGCTGTAGGACTTCTCCAAGTTGCACTAAATGACCCAACAGTGAAATTTAGGTCAAAACTTGCCTTTTTGCACCCATTTACAATCCTGCTTGTAGACAGTCACACTCTAATGATATTAATGAAGGTCTTGAAGATCCCGAGTTGTCCTGCTTCAGTGACATATTGGGAGGCCTTTTATTTTCACTGAGGACAGTCATCCGCCACCTGTGTGCAAATTGTTCCTCAGATTGAGGAAATCACTACAAATCCCAGGCTGTTCCAAGCCCCAATGTCCAGCTTGGCCTTGGACACTTTCAGGGCTTCCAGGGGCAGCCATAGCTTCTCTGGGAATTCCATCCCAGCCCCTCCCCACCCTCAGAGGGAACAATTCCTTCCCAATATCCCATCTAAGCCTCCCTTCCTTCTCTTTAATGGCTTTATGGTGGGAGCAGCTCCCAGCTCTGCCCCTGGAACTCAGCCACACCACGGTGTCCAGGTGGCCACTCCAGTGGAATCGTGTGTGTGGCTGAGGGCATTGAACCTCATAAATCACGTTTTGGACTCCAAAGGCAGCTCAGATGTTCCAGAGGGAGCGGCTCCTTGTCTCCCTGTCCTGCCTTCGATGGTCTGTAGGGTCTAAAAAACTGCCACATTTTTCTGGTGGGAAACACCAGGCCTGACCTTCGGCCAAATGTTGTGCTGGCACATTACAATTACACTGTATTACCAAAAAAAATACCCCTAAGTGTGGTATCAAACGTTTGTAGGAGGTATCGAGCATTTTTATAGGCAGAAAAAATAAAATTCCTTTCACGTTCCATGTAAGTCCCTGATGCAGGGATTTGTATATACTTATATATGTACATATATGTGTATATATTTGTGTTATGCTTGTATAATCCCTGTCCCAGGGATTTACCATGTCTTGAATTAGTGCTCAGCAGAACTCAGATCCCTCTCCCCCATCCCTGGCTGTGCCTGTAACAAAGTCCCTAAAGCCTCAGGAGTTCAAAGCCCATCAGAACTGGCAAGTTAGGAGCTAACACTGGAAAGGCTGGAAGTAGATTTTTGACCAAAAAAAAAAAAAAATCCCTTTTGGGACCTTGAGGACTTTACCGTGGTGACCCCACGCTGGTGTGGAGTAATCCTTGGAATTGCAGAGAAGGAAATTCGAGAATTCTCCAGAGTTTCCTTTCTAGAGTGGCAGCACAGGGAAAAATTTCTGTTTAGACCCTTGACACACGATCTGGCCGTGCCCTGACGCTGATAAGGGACGGGAATGACAGGGCAGGGAAGGTTTTGGCTGTGTTGACACGAGTGTCAGGTGTCCTGGGTGAGCAGCCAAGAAATTTCATCTGGTTCCATGAGCAGCGTGTCCCTAAGGAGCCCTCCCACCTCCATCAGTGCCACAGGACCTTGGGGGAGAGCCACCACAAAAAATGGCATTTCCTGGTTTGGGAATATGTGCATTATCCAACCTGAAGGGGATTTCAGTCATGCAAGACACCGTTCCCCCCTCCCTTTCCCAAACACCCGCTCACAGGTGCCAGCTGAACGCTGTCAGGGTCAATTATGTGGGGTTTACTCATATCCCAGACTCCCCATCTTCTTTGGATAATCTGAGTTTTCTCTTTAATTTCAGCAGAAATGCTGTTCCTTGGCACAGAGGGCGAGCTCTGGACTCGTGCTGCTGTTTGCTGGGTTGGAAAAGGCTCCTTGCAGCAGTTACTTGGCAACTCTGTGCATCACTGAACCCCACCAAGTTCCTGCAGCTTGTAAATACTCATAGACTCAAACATTCGTGGACTTTTGCCAAGGAAAAGGGGTTTTTTGCACTGTTTCTCCCAGGCTTAGCAGTGTATACTTTCCCTTGTTGCTTTGGTTTTTAATTTTATTGTTTCTTTGCTGTTATTTTTAAAGAGTTTGGGCTTCAATGTGGAGATTTGGCTACGTGTTCTAACAAAGTTACTGCTGCTGGTCAGGATGCTGGTGCAGGAACTACACCAGAGTTCTGTTCCACAAGAGAAAAATGACTTTTTATGTGAGGTGCCTGAGGTGACAGACGAATTACAGGTGATTTAAAAATCACCATAATATTAGGACAAATTCTAGTCCTCTTAAAAGCAGCTTTAACAGGGGTTTCAGACAGTGCTGGAGCACGGTGGATATTAAGTTTTTACGCAGTTTAGAATGCGCTTTCCTCTTGATCCCACAAAAGAAGTTCTCGCACAGGATGGGAATTTCAGCTTCTGAGGAGCTGTTACATAATGCAGGCCTCTGTTTACACCTTGGAATTAAACATTAACTGCTGCTTTCTACCCAAATGCTGCTTTCCATCCGAAATCCTGAGCTGGGCATCTCTGGGTGGATGTGGCAGGTACTGAGGACAGGTTTCCCTTCTGACCCAAACCATTCCGTGATTCTTTGCAGCCCATCATTCCAGGTTCTCCTTTGCTGTAAACTGATTTAGGCTCCCTGGGCAAAGCAGCCTGAAGGAGTGCAGCATTTTACAGGCAGCTGAACTTGTTTGTTCTTTAAGCCACCGGATCTCAAATGCTAATTTTGAGGCGCTGATCTCCACGAGCGGCAGATATTTCGTCTTACACGCTCCAGATGGGTTTGCTGCTGGCATCACTCGTGAGATTATGGTCAAAACAAGGACAAATCCGCTATAAAATTCCGAGACCTGACTGAATAATTTGGTGTTTGCCTTCCCAAGGATCAGCTAGTTGTCACGGTGCTTTATTTTGTCGCTGTCAGCCTGGCTGGCAAAGCTCCTTCAGGCACCTGGGATGGGCTGGAAATGGGAGGAGAGGCCTTGCAGTGAAGGATCTCTCCCACCCCAGGTTAAATGTATTAAAAAGCTTGGTATCTTTTTAAAAGTGTTTTATTAAGGTCATTAAGGTAGAATATTGCCAAACTGTTGGGCCTGCAGGAGAGCTGGAGAGGGACTTTTTACAGGGACATCGAGTGACGGGACAAGGGGGAATGGCTTCTCACTGACCGCCCCCAAGCTTTTGCTGAGCCTATTCCCATTATCCAGGATATTATTCCGTATTTCCACTGGGATGATACAAAACCAAGCTGCTGCTCATTCCCACATCTCCCAATTCGGGTACAGCCCCGAGGATTTCAAAAACAACACTTCCCTTGAGCAGAAATCAAGGCAGATGGTAAAACCAAGTGACCTACAAAACATACCAAGTTTTCTCACCAGAAATGTACAGTAAAAACAAATGTACTGTCACCTAAAAATACCGAGATGGCATTTCTGACAGAGTGATGATGGTGCAGGGAAGTCAAAGTTTGGGTGAGGTCAGCAATGAATTCTGCATCCTCTAAAAACACTCCGGTGATCAAAGTGACTGTAATGGGCTTCAGCCTCTTGTTTTTTCCTGCTTGGGACGTGGTTTGCTCAGGTTTGCCTGGTTCTGTTGGATCTGTAAATCAAATTATTATCTAAAACTGCCTCTGCTGATGTGAACACCTCAGTGTCTCGTGGCCAACAGCTTTGGGCAGTTTGTGTTATTTCCCTCTGAAAATATGGCCCAACTTCCTTTCTGAACAAGGTTTTCTGTTAGTCACAGCTGCTCGGGGCAGCCTTTCACTCGTGGTGTTCTGCCCTGTGAATATTCCGGCTGGTGTGGCTTTCCCTGCAAGGATGACTTGTTCCTGTCATCTTTTGGAGCAATGGGCTCCTGAACTTAAGGGATGAACCTGCAGAGCTCTGAGCTTCGTTCAAGTGGCCTGAAAATCAAAAGCAGCTAATGTCAGCTGTGGTTTGCTCGGTGCAGGAAGGATTGCCTGTGCATTGCTAGCAAGCAGGAGTTTTACCTAAAGAAGGTTTTGGTGGTGATTATCTGTATTCTTTGGCGCTCCTTTACACAGTGTTTTGGCCAGGAATGTTGAATGTCCCATTTCCATCCTTTATTGCTCATACCCAGGCTGTGTAGTACTTCAGGGAAGGCAGCAGATAAACCACTGCCATCTCTGCCTGCCTCCAGATACCACTGAATCAGATTTAACCTCCTCAGACTTGCTTTTAAAAGCCTTCCTCTTCAGCTTGCCTCCTGCAGTTGCTCCTCAGCTGCTGCCTGGATGTCCTTTTTATCTCTTTCTCCAACTTTCTAAGTGTCTTTTGTCTGTGGTGCCCTCCTAAGCCTGGCTCAGCCGAATCCCTGAACCCTCTTCAGCTCCTTTTATCTTTTCCCAGTGCTCTGAGAAGTGACTCACCGCTATTTTGGGTACGTATAGGAGCTCCATCCTTATATAGATGTTTTATGTCTCTCACCTTCGGGCTTCTCACAGCATCCTGTTGCTTTTTGTGGAAGGATCAGGCTGCAGCCGGCTCCTTGGCAGGGAAGTTTGGTGCCTGCACGTAGCTGGAGCAGAGTTGTAGCCTCCCACTGGAAGAGGCAGGCACCATTTAATTTGCCAGAATCCCCACACCCTGTATTAGGTCCAAGTTTCACAGTTGAAACGGCATTTTTAAGCCAGCTAATCCAGAATTTATCAGAATTTCTTTTGCTGTGGTCAGAGTGGATGCAGTGTAGGTGTGTTGAGGTTTGGGAAGCTGCTCGGCATGCTCAGCAGGTGACCACCCAAATTAGAGCTTTTAATAAAAGAAACTAGAGATTGAAGTCTAGAAGCTTCCAGGGACAAAATTAAGCTGTTCTTTTTGTTCATTCACAGAGGTGTTTTTTCCTTAGGAAGGCAAGTTTAAAATGAGTTGGAAAACAGCATTCAGAGGATCACGGAATGGTTTGGCTTGGAAGGGACCTTCAGGTTCATCCCATTCCACCACCTGCTGTGGCAGGGACACCTTCCACTGTCCCAGGTTGCTCCAAGCCCCATCCACCCTGGCCTTGGACACTTCCAGGGGTGGGACAGCTACAGCTTCCCCAGCCTTTTAAGAGGAGCTATATATTTATTTTTGTTGTTTTCTGTTTTATTATTTATTATTTATTTAGATGGTTTCTTTTTTCAATGGAAGCTCCAGTGGGTTTTGCTTATCCACTCCATGGAAGGAAACTGTACAAGGAAAGGTTTCAGCCACAACCACAGCTTCTCCAGGTGAACATTCCCAGCTCTCCCAGCCCGGCTCCAGAGCAGAGGGACTCCATCCTTTGGCATCCTCTGGACTTGTTCCAGCAGCTTCACATCCTTCTTGTGCTGGGGGTCGCAGGGCTGGGGGCAGCTCCCCAGGTGGGCTCTCACCAGAGCAGGGTGGACATGGAGAACCCCTGAGAGATTCCTGGTGAGAAATATCTATTTACAACCCACGCCTGGATTTCACCTGTGGTGGTGCTGTGTTAAAACTCACCTTAAAGCTGCTGGTTCTGCTGCAGGAAAATGCCACAGGCCAGGCAGATTTTTAGCAGAAGCAGCACTGAGTTTTTGTGCTAGAAGGCCACCTGATGCCAGCGGTTTGGGCATAAATGCCAAGAGAAAGCTGCCTTTGAGGGGAGCCACCCGTGCCGTGGGGAATCCTCGTGGTGCACGGGGTCACCGCTGCCGTGGGCAGGGCAGGGAACATCTGCCCTCGTCCTTTAGGATTTGGGTAGCAGCCTCCTGGGCTTTAATGTGCTCAGTTCATCTGCTGGGTCTTGGGGGAGGGGGAAAAAAAAAAAAGGTAAAATATCTGTTTTTTTGAGAGAAATCATAACTTTGGTGTGTGCATGCAAGACGGGCAGCCCCTGCCTGTTCTGCCAGAATAAAAAGGTGCTTTAGGGCCATTTCTCTGTGCTCTTGTGGGGTTTGAGTGGTTTGAGGTTACGTGAATTTCTCTAGGAAACTGCCTGTGTTTGACACTCTCTTAAAAGACTTTTTTTTTGTGTTTTCATGTGTGCCTTCATTGTATCGAGTGGACAAGTAGCATCCTGGTCCTAACACAGCTGATGCCTGAGTATATCCATTATTTGGAAGTAAATATATCCATTGTTTGGAAGTAAAAGCCTTCCAGAGGGGGGCTACAGGAAGCTATGGGCTATTTGCCCATTTGGAGGGACTTCTCTTCCACCAGGGCCTGGATTTCTACTCAAAACTGCAGGCTTTGTACAATCTATGAGTTTTCAAGAGCTGTGGGATAGCTTTCCTATTACAATTTGCTATTTAGCTGCTCCTTTTGCTGCTTTTACTTTATTTCTGTCATGACGGAAGAGATGGCATTGCACACTTTGGGGCTTGTTGGGCAGCTGGGACAGAAGGGAACTCGCTCTCCTGCTAGCAATAACCATTCATTTGCTGGTGGAAATACAGTGGGACAGGGGATTCCTCAGAATTTCGTTTCACGTTCTCTTTTGACAAAGGGTGATGGCCTTAAGCTGAGGGAGGGCAGGGTTAGGTGGGATATTGGGAAGGAATTGTTCCCTGTGAGGGAGGTGAGGCCCTGGCACAGGGTGCCCAGAGAAGTTGTGGCTGCCCCTGGATGCCCTGGCCCAGTCCCAGGCCAGGTTGGACAGGGCTTGGAACACCCTGGGACAGTGGAAGGTGTCCCTGCTCATGGCAGCGGGTGAGACGGGATGGGCTTTAAGAACCCAAACCATGCTGTGCCAGCAGCTCATCAGTGACTTTATTCCTGCCATTGGAGAGCTCACCCCTTTGGAGGCTCCAGCGAAGCCTCCAGAGGATCAGTGGGAATATCCAGGTGTTTGTCTAACCCCACCTCCACTGGGAATCCCTCAGCTCCCCCATGCTGGCCCAACCAGGTGGATTATTCTTTTCCTCGTGGGAAGTTTTTCATGCGTAATCTCAGCATGAGACTTTCTGGCTCCTGCTGCATCTCTTTTCCATGTTTAATTCTCTTCTCCAAAGTGTCATTTTCCCTTGAAGGAAGCTCAGAGTGAGATTAGAGAGAAGCATGTGAGAAATCCACGTGGGTTTGGCTCTGCAGAAGTGCAGCTGGGCTTCCTTCAACTCTGCTTTTTGTCCTGGGGATCTGCTGGGGGGAGAAGTTTCCTGTTCTGAAAGCAAGACAGATGGATCAAAGAGGTTCAGTTGCTGGGTAGTGCCTGAAGCAAAGAGGCAGGTGAAGTTACATTCCCAGGAATCACAGAATCCCAGAATGGTTTGGGATGGAAGGAACTTTAAATATCATCTCATTCCAACCCTCTGCTGTGGGCAGGGACACCTACTACTATCCCAGGTTGCTCCAAGCCCCATCCAACCTGGCCTTGGACACTTCCAGGGGTGGGACAGCCACAGCTTCCCCAGCCTTTTAAGAGGAGCTATATATTTATTTTTGTCATTTTCTGTTTTATTATTTATTTAGATGGGGTTTTTTTTCAATGGAAACTCAGTGGGTTTTGCTTATCCACTCCATGGAAGGAAACTGTACAAGGAAAGGTTTCCCACAACTGTGTGAAGTTTGAATTGAGAAATAGTCCAGGCTGACTCCTTTCTTTCCATTATCTTTAATTTCACAAAAAAGCTCTGTCTCCATCCGGGACACTCATTTGTTAGAGATGTCCCTGGTGAAACCAGCAAGGAGATAAAGTGGGATAATGGTTGAAAAGGAGGTGGAGAAACTGGAGTGTCTCCCTTTGGAGCTGCTCTGTCCTGCACAGGCTCATCTGTTGGAGACATCTCTGCTGGAGGCGCCTGTGCCATCAAGGGTTTGGTCCTGGTCTTGAACTCCCCACCTTCTCATTAAGGAAATACCCCGTGACATTTATCCACGAGAGTTTAGAATTTTCCAGGCTCTGGTGTCCTACTCTGAGGCGAGAGGGGTTGGAACGAGATCCCGCCCAAACCAATCCGAGATTCCATGAAAACTCTGGAAAACGTTGTTTCCTGTCTGCTGTGGATGTAGCTTGGTGGGTTTTCTTTTCCTTCAAGTGAAGAGACATTTTTTAACGCTTTAAATCTAAGACAGGAGGATGAGTGGTCTGCCCCTCAAGTTTTGGCTTCCTTATCGCCGCGAATAAAATTTCCCTGTAGGTTCCTAAAAAATGCTAACGAGGTCCGTTCCGGGGAGGAATTAGGCTGAGGAAAGCTGGAGATGCAGAAACCCAGAATCTCTGTGCCCTCCTCGTGTCTCCAGGTCTCGGTAGTAACCAGGGAGAAGTTTCATTCCTAAAAAATGCTAACGAGGTCTGTTCAAGGGAGGAATTAAGCTGGAGATGCAGAAACCCAGAATCTCTGCGCCCTCCCCGTGTCTCGAGGTCTCGGTAGTAACCGGGGAGAAGTTTCATTCCTAAAAAATGCTAACGAGGTCTATTCAGGGGACGAATTGGGCTGAGGAAAGCTGGAGATGCAGAAACCCAGAAGCTCTGCGCCCTCCCCGTGTCTCCAGGTCTCGGTAGTAACCGGGGAGAAGTTTCATTCCTAAAAAATGCTAACGAGGTCTATTCAGGGGACGAATTGGGCTGAGGAAAGCTGGAGATGCAGAAACCCAGGTAGTAACCGGGGAGAAGTTTCCTCGCCGTGAATGAGTGAGTGACATTTAAAGCTCCATCTGTTGCCTGTGGAGCGGAGCCTCCCGACGTGTTTCCACGGCTGATGGGATGATTAATCTCGGCTCCCATTCACAGAGCGGGAAACGTTCCCCGAGCAGGGAGTGGCTCCAGCCCTCGCTGAGCTGCAGCGTGCGTGGAGCTCGTAGGAAACCTCGGCTGCTGTTTACTCCCAGCCTGTGCTCCCAGGCAGGACCCAGGCTGCCTCTGCAGACACCCACCTGGGCTGACCAAAAACTCCCGGGGACTGCAGGGTCCAGCTGCGCTGTGATGCTCAAGCTCGTTGGGTAATTCCAGCCCAAAATACCCTCCCTGCGATCCTGCTCCTTGCAAATGGGGTAACAGAGGTAAGAATTAAGTAAAACAGAAGTAATTGTTTCCTCCTGCTGTCCCACCCGGCGGAGTTTGGAACCTGGTGGTCTCTAAGGCTCCTTCCAACCCAGGCCATTCCGTAAATCTGTGATGGTTCTTTAGTCTGGTGTGGATCCACGGAGGAGCAGGACTGTGCCTTCATCCTTCCCCCAGGAGATGCTCGGGATGTGCTCCAGGGGATGTTGGTGTCCTGGGAGCTGCCCTGCCGTGACCTGCTCTTGGACAAGTTTTGGGGCTCGTCTAGTCCAGCTTGGCACAGCCTTATCTAGAGAATAAAAATCCAGAATTGAGTGAAGCTGGTAATGAGCTGTTCCCCCCTCTCCTATTAATTTCTTCCTCTATGTGGGACATGCACCGTGCTGGAGATGGAACGGACGCATTCCGCTTCCCCACAAAATCCGCTGCTTTTATCCCAGCACTGCAGTCAGATACTGCAGTAGCCTGGTGCTATTTATAGCTCTGATCTCACCGTCTCTCAGCGAGTTCTGACAATTTGGGAAGCGGGAGCCCCGCTGGAAGAGGATCCCTGTGTCTGTCGGGGGGCGGAGGGGATCCCGGCACTCCAGCCACTGCTGGGGGTGGGGATGGATTTAATTCACAGTAAGGCAGCGATGCTCGGCTGAGACACATCTTCCTGCCAGAATAAACCACCCCAAGTGCTCCCTTGGCTGTGCTCGGAGTTAGCAGTAGCTGCTGGCCTCCCTTTCCAGGCTGATTCCGAAGGAAAATTGGGGTGGATGGCTCGTAGGAATGGTGTTCCGAGGATTCGGAGCCAGCGTCGCGCTCCCCACGTGCCCCAGGCATTCCTGCTGGCAGCAGCTTGGTGTTCAAATGGCTTTCAAAACACAGGGGATTGTTTAAAAACCCCAAACTGTTGCTGGACACCAAGGGCAGCCCTGAGGAATGAAGTCAGGGCATTTTTTTCACGTTTCCCCAGGGATGAAAGAGCTGGAAATAACTCTGAGGCGGGGGGGAGATCCATGCACACGCTTCCCCAGCATCCCGCTGGGTAGGTCAGAGGGATGGGGATGATCCCACTGCAGCAGCCAAGAGTTTGGGATACTGAGCCCGTCCTCTGGCTTTGTGTTTGCTTGTGGTGGGTGCCCAAGGGCTGCAGAGCCTGGCCCGAGGGCACGGCTGGCACAGCGGTAATTAAAAAGCAAACTCATGAGCTGGGAACAAAGTCCCGGCCTGGAAAGGATGGGACAGGGGGAGGAGAAGCTGAGTGCATGGGCTCTGGAAAGCCCTGGCTGGAGAGGGTCAAGCCCAGCCAGCCCCAGGAACATCTTATTCCTGGTGGGCAGCGATTTGGGAAGGCACCAGGCACTGCAGAGTCACTGGAAGAGGCTGGAATGCTCTTTTCGTGGGATTTTGGGAATCTCCCCGGCTCAGGTGGGGCGTCTCCTGGAGTGGGAGTTGGTTTCTTCCTCCAGCCTTGACCAGACCCTCATCCCCAAGGTTTTGCAACAGATTTCAGGAGGTTGATGGGATTTTTTTTTCCCTTCTCCAAAGGGAATTGCTGAAGGAAGAGGAGCTGCGAAGGAGCTGTCTGTGTTCAGCGGGACTCACTCTGTGCCAGAGGGAGGGAGAGCTCAGGGAAAGCATTTCCTGCACTTTCCCTTTGAAGGGGATGTTGCATTTCAAATGTGAGAGGCAGTTTTCTGTGCTGCTTAAATTTAAATTAAAAAAAAAAATAAAATAGAAGAACAAGAAAAAAAAAAGGAGAGAGTAATTTTGGCAACAGCATTTGATTTAAAAAAACTCCAGTTTGATGTCTAGTGGAAAGTGTCCCTGCCCATGGCAGGGGGCTGGAATGTGATGATCTTGAAGGTCCTTTCCAACAAAACCCCTCTGTGGTTCTGGGATTCTGTGAATATTTTTTAGATTAACCTTAAGTAAAGGTTATGCTGAGACAAGGTTTGAATTTAAATATTCGCTTGGTGCCTCTCATACTGAATTTTTGGTTTCACATTTTAATGTTTGGTTTAATGTTTTGTTTTCAGGGCTCAGTCCTGTATTTCCATCCTTTAAAGACCAGCATGAAAACGCTGTATCAGAGAAGGGGAAGAAAATTCAATTACAGATGTTAGTTTTATTGAAATGTGTTTTCACAGGTTTAGTGTCAACTTCCCCTAATCCCTTCCAAAACACTCGGGATTTATGGAGAAGTTATTTTCCATTTTGGAGTGTGGTACAATCGAAACCTACGAACTTCCCAGATAATGTCATATCTACAGCCTTTATGTGCAATGTTTTTAATTTTTCCAGCAGAGCCAGGCTGGGAGAGCTGGGGGTGCTCACCTGGAGAAGAGAAGGCTCCAGGGAGAGCTCAGAGCCCCTAAAGGGGCTCCAGGAGAGCCAGAGAGGGACTGGGGACAAGGCATGGAGGGACAGGACACAGGGAATGGCTTCCCACTGCCAGAGGGCAGGGATGGATGGGATATTGGGAAGGAATTGTTCCCTGTGAGGGTGGGGAGGGGCAGGGATGGAATTCCCAGAGAAGCTGTGGCTGCCCCTGGAGCCCTGGCAGTGTCCCAGGCTGGGCTGGACAGGGCTTGGAGCAGCCTGGGACAGTGGAAGGTGTCCCTGTCCGTGGCAGGGGATGGGAATGGGATGAGCTTTAAGGGCCCTTCCAAGCCAATCCATGCTGTGATTCCATGATTAAATACTTTCTGTAGGATGTGCACTTTGCCTTCAGGTGGGAGATTGTCACCTCATTTCCCTGTGTTTTGGGTTATTCCCCTCAGCTGCGAGATGTCAAATTTCCAATCTCCATCAGCAACCAAGGGGGACTAAAGTGCTTTAGGTCTTAATTAACGTGCAGCAGGCAAGCAGGCTTTGATGTACAGCCATGTTTTATTTATTTGGGAAACACCAGCAGAGTGCTTCCAACTTGGTATAAAAATCATGACCATGGAATCAGAATCTAACTTGACCACTGGGAAAAATAATTCCCTATATGCCAAGGGTGAAAAAAAAAAAAAAAATTATAAAATAGATTTTTTTCGGTTCCTACAGAGAAGAAAAAAGCAGGGAGAGACTGTGAGATAGTTTATTATTCATAATCAGGATCTTGTTTCCTAATTCATGGCTTTGGCATTTCTCATCCCAGCCCTGAATGTGGTCTTTGTGCCTCGGCTCACGTCACGACTGCGATTGTGCCCGCGCGCTCTCGAGGCACGGCCCAGAAAAAGCACTTTGGGAGCGTCCCACCAAACATCCCCTGGAAGACAGGCGGGTTTTTGTTGTGGGGCTGTGTTCTTTGAGCAGGGAGGGCTGGCTGGGGCTCCACAGGGCTCTGTGGGTCAGCAGCTCCCACGGGGGCAAAGAGGGGCTTTTTGGAAGCCTGGAATGGTCAGGAGTCAGGGATGACGCAGCCTCTGCCGGAGCCCTGAATGGGAATTGTGGTCCCCATCCCTGCAGCTGTGGGGGATGTATCCCTTTGGATGGGAAATGAGGGATTTGTCAAGTTTTCTCAGGGCTGTTTTCCTGCAGGGAATAAGAACTTTTTAGGTTTTTTGGGGGGAAGTAAAGCAGGAGGAATGGATCTGAAGGCACAATCACAAGTGGCAGGGTGTTCCTTCTGCTGGAAATTGGACTGAGTTTTGCATGCTTGGGAGAGTTGAGGTGCTCACCTGGAGAAGAGAAGGCTCCAGGGAGACCTCAGAGCCCCTTGCAGGGCGTAAAGGGGCTCCAGGAGAGCTGGAGAGGGACTGGGGACAAGGGTTGGAGGGACAGGATAAGGGGAACACATGGGATCACAGAATGGCTTGGGTTGGGAGGGACATTAAAGCTCATCCAGTGCCACCCCCTGCCATGGGCAGGGACACCTCCCACTGTCCCAGGCTGCTCCAAGCCCCGTCCAACCTGGCCTTGGACACTTCCAGGGCTCCCGGGGCAGCCACAGCTTCTCTGGGCACCCTGTGCCAGCACCTCCCAGGCAGGAATTCCTTCGCAATATCCCATCCATCCCTGCCCTCTGGCAGTGGGAAGCCATTCCCTGTGTCCTGTCCCTCCATGCCTTGTCCCCAGTCCCTCTCCAGCTCTCCTGGAGCCCCTTCAGGCCCTGCAAGGGGCTCTGAGGTCCCCCCAGCAACCTCAAACACAGTGTTGAGGTGACTTTGAGTGGTTATCTCTTGGTGAGAGTGTGCTGCTCTCCCCAAAATCCCCCGCAGTGGCTGGGGAATCCATGGCAAGGAATCCTCGCTCTGGTCCTGTAGGGGAGAGAAGGGAGAGGAGAAAAGGCCACAGGAAGGAAAACCATAGGGAAGTAGAGGGAAGAGCTTGTGGGTTGAAAAATAGCAACGCTTCCAGTAATGTGACCTTTTGCTGAAAATGTTTCCCTCAAAAAAAGAAAGTCTCCTCCTCCTCCTCCTCCTCCTCCTCCTCCCTGGCGCAGTGAGGGGTGAACACGCTCCTGAACCTCTGCTCCATGAGAGTATTTGGGAGAAACCCTGTGAAAACTCTTTCCCTGGGATGGATGACATTAATGTCCTGACAGAGGATATGGAGAAAAAAGCTCGCCTTTATTTTCCAGTTTTGCTGAAGGGATTAGCCTTTGTTATCCTGCAGCTGATGTTCATTCAAAGCTCTCAGCAGAGTTATTGAGGGATTGCCCCGCGGAGAAAGAGAGAGACAGCCGATGTTGCAAATACAGAATACCTGTGAAAGGCAGAACTGTCACTCAGGTGAAATTTAGAAGACTTTTAGTCATTCACTGGGTGGCAGTAGTTTGGTTTTTTTGGGGTTTTTTTGGTATTTTTTTTGTTTGTTCTTTTTTTTTTGAGGAGAAACAAGCCAAGTTCAGTTATTGCAAAAGGGTTCTGGCTTGCCACTGCCAGAGGGCAGGGTTAGATTGGATATTGAGATTTGGAAGGAATTGTTCCCTGTGAGGGTGGGCAGGCCCTGGCACAGGGTGCCCAGAGAAGCTGTGGCTGCCCCTGGATCCCTGGGAGCGTTCAAGGCCAGGCTGGACAGGGCTTGGAGCACCCTGGGACAGTGGGAGGTGTTCCTGCCATGGCAGGGGGTGGCACTTGTTGGTGTTTGAGGTCCCTCCCAAGCCGAACCAGTTTGAGATTTATGATACAACACATCGTGGTTTTCTGCATAAGTTTCTTAAAGGGAGAGCCTCATGTTCCTGACCAGGGCAGCCCATCAGTTCATCCATCACAGGTCAAGATTAATCCTTTCTGTGAAGTCTCGGATTAATCTTTATCCTCCTTATTTCCAGTGATGCCGGATGAGTGGAGCAGAGGTGTGTGTGTGTGTGTGTGTGTTTTGAGGAGCATCACACACGATGCTCTTTCCTTATGGCAAACACAGGGGTTTGTAAGAGGTGGTGCCTGGAGGAAAACTTGCTGATCCCTGAATTCCTGTAGTCCTTGGCTACCAGTACAGGAATGGTATGAATTTCATGGTGCTGCCCTTGATTCAGTCCATGGTTCCTTCATCCTTTCCTGGATGAGGAATTCCCTCACCCCTGCTCTGTGCTTTCCCCCACAGTTGACCTGAGCCTTTGGTTCAGTCCATGGTTCCTCCAGGCCTTTGGGGATGAGGAATTCCCTCACCCTTGCTCTGTGCTTTCCCCCACAGTTGACCTGAGCCTTTGGTTCAGTCCATGGTTCCTCCAGGCCTTTCCTGGATGAGGAATTCCCTCACCCTTGCTCTGTGCTTTCCCCCACAGTTGACGTGAGCACAGCCCTGCCCTTGCAAGTGGCTCCGAGCTCGGTGCCCATGGACCTGCGGCTGGACCACCAGTTCTCCATGCCGGTGACGGAGCCCACGCTGCGGGAGCAGCAGCTGCAGCAGGAGCTGCTGGCCCTCAAGCAGAAGCAGCAGATCCAGAGGCAGATCCTGATCGCCGAGTTCCAGCGGCAGCACGAGCAGCTCTCCCGGCAGCACGAGGCGCAGCTGCACGAGCACATCAAGGTAAGGGCGGGACGGTGGAATCGCTGGCCTTGGAAAAGCCTTCCTGGATCATCCCTTCCAACCACCAACCCAGCACCGCCACCACGGTCCCCAAACACCCATCCCACGTACCTCCTGAGCAATTCCAGGTCTGGTGACTTCACCACTGCCCTGGGCAACCTATTCCAATGCCTGGCCACCGTTTCAGGGAAGATATTTTCCCTGATCTCAAATCTAAACTTTCCATGGCATGGCTTGAGGCTGTTTTCTCTTGAATCCCTTGCTCCCCACCCACCTGTCAAGGAGTTGTGCAGAGCCAGGAAGTTCCCCCTGAGCCTCCTTTTCTCCAGGCTGAGCCCCTTTCCCCGCTCCCTCAGCAGCTCCTGGGGCTCCAGCCCCTTCCCCAGCTCCGTCCCTTTCCCTGGACACAAAAAACGCCCCAGTGGAATTGACCCCAGCAGGAGGTTACCTGTTGCTGTGGTCACATGTTTGGGAGTGGAATGGCACAAGAGCTTCTTGTTGGACGTTTGCCACGAGCACAAGCTGCAGACCAAGCGTGGGCCGTGGTGGGACTGCAGGAACAGGGAATGCAGGGGCAGTGCCTGCACACGGTCAGGTTTTCCAGACTGAGGCACCAAGCAGGTGCTGTGCCCTGCGTGGGACAGCGAGGAAACACCAGGCAGGGTCAGTGGGCAGTCCAGTCTGGAAGATGGCTGTTGCAGAGTGAAAACATGAGACATTATATAAATATTTCCCAGTGCTGGACTATTGCTATGGCAACGTAAGCTTTCCGAATTGCTAATAGGCTCCCTTTATCAAAGGGGGATTAGCGCTGCACATGGTAAATAGCCTTAATGTAATATTAAAAAGCAACCTCGATTCAACCTTATATAACTTTCATTTTAATACTAAATGCATGTCAGAGTGGGGAAGATGGGATTAAAAGTTAATGGGGTGTTATTTACAGACTTCTTAGTACGGAGAGGAGCTGGGCTTTGTGAGAAGTGTCCCTGTTTGAGGCTGGATTAACAGCAAATGCCCCTGTCCCTTGGTGAGTCCTCTGTGCTGTCACCAGGGTGAGGAGGTGCCTGGGTGTGAATATATTTATATATGGATGCACAGTGTGTGCATGTCTGGGTGTGTGTAGGGAATGTTTACGTGTCCCCATGTTCCTGTAGTGGCACATTTGCCCACGGCTGGGACAAGCACTGGGGGCAGGGGGGGGAAAAGGACGGGGAATTCCTGTGATGACAAATAATTCCATTATTCCCTTGTCGTTGCCCGTGCCTGTAGTTATTTGACTATGAAAAATCAGGCAGGCTCGTTCCCATTTAACGGCCAAGCTCGAAGCTCTGGTGATAGGAACGTTATTTGCTCTGATTTATGTCAAAGCTCTGACTGGCTCTGCTCAAAATCTGTGTTAGGAGGAAGCTGAGCTCTGATTTTGAGACACCACAGTGCCTCCAGCCCATTAGGTAATGAAGTTCTTCATTTCGTGTGTAAACTAAATGAGAGCCTTAAAGTAGAGATGATACAATCCTGTACCAAAGGGTGGCCTGCAAGGTGATCTCTGGGAGTAGTTAAGTGTGTCAGTGGGACCAGAATTGCTTTAAAAATCAAGCAGCACCTTGTGGAAACAAACCCTGTGATGCCTCACCAAGAAAACAACCCCCAAACCCTACCCCAGCATGTGGCTGTGGTGCATTTTCTCTGGGAAAACATCCTGCTTGTCTCTGCGTGCAGGAGTCAGCCCACGTTTAGGTGACTCTTAGAACTGGCAACTGTGTTGAGTCCAGTGGCTGTGAGTGTGGGGATTCTCTTTTGCCCAGAGAATCAAAATACATAACTTTAAATTTGGACTCGGAGCTGCCCAGCTCATGAAGAAAGCAGGGCAGGGATCTTAAAAGCAAATAAAAGCCATTTATGTTCTGCGAGTGAAGCACTTGAGCTGTAGAGTTCGGTATAGAAATAGTCCTGGGTGAAGATGCAGAGCTCTTTTTGGACAGAGAAATTTAGGTGGTTTTGTTTTTTTTTTTTCTTTTTGTGGTTGTTTCATTTTGGGGTTTTTTTCCGGGTTTTTTTTGTTTTGTTTTTTTTGTGGGTTTTTTTGGTGGGTTTTGGTTGGTTGGTTGGTTGGCTGGTTGGTTGGGTGGGGGTTTTTTTGTTTGTTTTTGGGTTTTTTTGGGGGTTTTTTTTGTTTTGGTTTGGTTTGGTTTGGTTTTTTGTTTTGGTTTGGTTTTTTGGGGGTTTTTTTGTTGTTTTTTGTGGGGTTTTTTTGTTTGTTTGTTTGTTTGTTTTTGGGTTTTTTTGGTGGTGTTTTTGGGTTTTTTAATCTTTTTTTTTCTAAAATCCCATGTGCACACAGGCATGAACACCCCCATGGCTGGGGTTGGGAATGGGATGAGCTTTAGGGTCGCTCCCAACCCAAACCATTCTGTGATTCTGTGATAACGTTAGACCCACAATTGCTTTGGAAACTGCCACTGTGAAGGGGGAAGAATTTCTGCATTTTACTCTGTTCTGTGTATCTGGTACTATCTAGAATTGATTAATTTGGCTTTTTCCATTACAGCCTGGCATCCATCATTTTAATCTATGAGTGCAAAGCGTTTCTTTCATTGAATCCCCAAATGCTTTGGGTTGTTAGGGACCCTAAGGATCATCTAATTCCAAACCCCTGCCATGGGCAGGGACACCTCCCACTGTCCCAGGTTGCTCCAAGCCCCATCCAGCCTGGCCTTGGACACTGCCAGGGATCCAGGGGCAGCCACAGCTTCTCTGGGCACCCTGAGCCAGGGCCTCCCCACCCTCACAGGGCACAATTCCTTCCCAATATCCCATCCCCCCCTGCCCTCTGGCAGTGGGAAGCCATTCCCTGTGTCCTGTCCCTCCATCCCTTGTCCCCAGTCCCTCTCCAGCTCTCCTGGAGCCCCTTTAGGGGGCTCTGAGCTCTCCCTGGAGCCTTCTCTTCTCCAGGTGGACATTCCCAGCTTTCCCGGGTGGTGAAGCTTTCAAACAGCTCATTTGTTTCCAGTGTTGATTCCTTTGCTGGTACAGGAGAAATCGTGGTTTGGGGTGGTTTTGTTTCCTTTTATTGCTCTGGTGTTGGTGGGAACAGAGGAACTGGTCTGACAGGAACTACAAAAGTGGGGAACATCCCTCCATCCCATCCCCCAAACAAAGCAGGAGTGAGGAACACTTAAGTGTGTGAAGTTTGGCCTGGAAAATGCTGGCATGACTTGCCTGTTTTTCTCTCCCAGTAGATAACTTTTTCCTATTGAGAGCTGGAGTTTTGGCTTTTTCTGGAGCTTGGAATCGCTTCCATCAGCTCAGTTTTAATCATCTGACTTGGTGCAGGAGGAGAAGGCGATGACTGCCTGAACATGTGATCGTTCCCCTGGTGTGTCCCAGTCCTTGCTTTTATAGACATTGTGTTTTGGCCTTCACATAAAAGTGCCAGATTCCCCAAGATGGTGCAAGTTGGAGTGAGCCAGGAAATGAGTGAAACAGTATTTGTGGAAGAGCTCCATAATGGACACAGAGCTCAGCATAGGGGAGAGAGTGAGGAGAAAACACAGGCATGGAGAGAGAAAGGACAAGGGGGAACGGCTTTAAACTGAAAGGGAGTAAGTTAAATTGGACATTCAGAAGAAATCAGTGAGGAGGGATGGGGCTTGTGGGAGGGGTGTCCCTGCCCGCAGCAGGGGATTGGAATGAGATGAGCTTTAAGGTCCCTCCCAACCCAAACTGTTCCGTGGCGATCCTGTGAAAACCCTGACATGTTTGGGGAAAATAAGCAGAGCCTTTTGAAGGCATCACACCATACGGAGCAGGGCAGGCTGTTTCTTTCACAGCTCCAGAGCAGCTCTGCAGATTGCCCAGGCCTGACCTCCAGAAAGCGCCGCGGGAGAGGCCGAAGGTTGGAGGCTGCTCCTCTCTCCTGTAGCCGCTCACCTTCAGCCAGGCGGATTTTCCACTCCTCCGTGCCTCGCCAGATGTGGGACAGTATTTATGGCCTTCAAATCTGCCTTCCTGAACAAAACCAAGGATGGAATAAGGGGCCTGGCTCTCGGGTGAGATGGTGGAAAGCCTCTCCGCAGGTCCCGCTGCGAGCTTTGCCTGACCTTTGGTTGCGGAGGAGCCGGCAGGGAATTTTTTCCTTTGTGAGTCACTCATTCCCAGCCAAGATCAGCTGGAAGTTACCAAAAGCTTTTCCGTTTGCCCTTCTGGTCAAGGGCTGGATGGAAGAGGGGCAGGACGGGCGCTTTGGCAGGGCCAGAGGCACCTTGGGCGGCATGAGGTCAGCGGGGAAGGGAAGGACGCCGTGGGGAATGTGGTTCAGCTCCTCTGCCCGAGCTTGGAGCAGGGCTCTTCCCAGCTCTGGCTGTTTTATAGCCACAGGCGGAAACTTCTGGGGGATGCTGACGCACGTTGGCGAGAGCAGCGTCCTGGTGCTGGTGGGATAACAGGATTTCAGCTCCTCGTGGGTCTGAAATCCTCACCTGGGGCTGTGCAATCCCATTCCCAGCTTTCCCACCATCTGAGAAAGGGCTGTGTGTGTCTGTAGCAGAGGGACTGCTGGGCTGTGCGTCCAGCACAGACAGGATGGGCAGGGAAGCAGCAGCAGGGAAAAGAGCTTTGTGAGGATGTTTGCTGCGCAGAGATCCTGAAATGGTTCTCTTTCCCCTGACAGAATGAATTCCTACTTTGAGTGAGGGATGGTAACACATCTGAGGGATCAGCCTCTCGTCCAGAGACGCGGGATGAAACTCTCGGGCCATTCCTTTGGTCTCAGGGAGTGAAAAATCTTTCAGGGAATCTTCCAGACAGATTTTGCTGTGCTGTAAAGAAATGTAATTCTTTCCCAAAGATGTCTAGACTTGATAGTTGCCATGTTGATGCTGAGAGGAGAAACTGCTCCTTGCTTTCATGTGGAGCCACCTGCCTGTGGAATGGCAGGGTTTGCCTGCAGGGTACCCCTGAAGCTGCTCAGGGCCAGGCTGGATGGGGCTGTGGTGGAATGGATGGGGCCGTGGTGGAATGGATGGGGCTGTGATGGAATGGATGGGGCCGTGGTGGAATGGATGGGGCCGTGATGGAATGGATGGGGCCGTGATGGAATGGATGGGGCCGTGGTGGAATGGATGGGGCCGTGGTAGAATGGATGGGGCCGTGGTGGAATGGATGGGGCCGTGATGGAATGGATGGGGCTGTGATGGAATGGATGGGGCTGTGGTGGAATGGATGGGGCTGTGGTGGAAGGTGTCCCTGCCCATGGCAGGGGGTGGAACTGGATCATCTTTAAGGCCCCTCCCACCCCAACCCAACCCAACCCAAGCCGTTCCGTGACTCTGTGGTAGCTCACTGGGCCTAAATCACACCATCCTTTAGTGGGGCTGCTCTCAGCATAGCCCTGACAGTGCCCAGAGCTTCTCTTTGGTGGTCTCTCCACGTTGATTCCTACTCAGCAGGAAAAGCCTGTGTCCCCAGGGATGCTGCCAGCAGCACCGTGGCTCTTGTGAAGCACCCGCTTCCCTTGGACTCTGGAAGGGCCAACTTCCATCTTAGCCCCTGATATCCCAGCTCCCGTTCCTGGGCCTGTCTGCTCCGTGCTCTCTTCCTGCAGCAGCCAGCGTGGAGGGGCTCCCTCTGCTCGTTTTTGTGCCGCTCCTCTGCAGCGCGCCTGTTCCTCGCAGCCCGCGTCCCTTTCAAGAGGAACTTGAAAAGCCCGGAGATACCAGGTGTCCGCCTCTGTCTGGATTCTGGGATGACAGGATTATTCATCTTAGGAAGCTGCAGCTGGGTACAGTCGGTGGTAAAAGAGCAGACTGAACATTTTGTGCCTCGTTACTACTCGAGCGCCTTGGAACTCGCGCTATTTCCAGATGGCTTCCTTTCTTTCTCAGTGACCTTGCCTCGCTTTTCTGGCACGCCGAGCCCGCTCCAAAACTTACACCTTAGATCCTGCAAAACTTAACTTCTGATGGAAGCAACCTCAGGGAAAACTTTGGGAAGATCAGAGCGTTTGCTCCCTTTGAAGGGGGTGGGTGGTGACTTCTCCTCAGCCTCAAAGTCAGGATCTTTTCCGAGAGCGGTGAGGACAAACCTGCACATGGAGGGGTGGGTTTTGTCAACAAATCCATGGAGCACCTTGGACATCTTTTACCCCATCTCTTGGTTGAAGGAGTCCTGCATCAGGCTGGGATAATTCAGGCATCTTCCTGCCTTCCAAGCACTGTTGGTGGTGTCAGGAGTGAAGCTGGAATGCTCATCCAGGGAAGTTTGTCTGCCCTGAGCCTTATAGAGCTACTGGAAATTGGTAAAAGAAACGTTTCCTTTTGGTTTCTCCTGATACGGGCCACGATTGGTTGACTGGAAGGAGCACAGTGGGAACTCCAGATTTTTCTGGGGTGAAATATATGTGGGGCACTATGATTATTTTTTGGTCAGTTTGGAATTTCAAAATAAATGGCAGCAGAAGGGGTATTTTGGCAGTTCCCACACCTGAATGTTCAACAAAATAATTGGAAGCAGTCAAAGAGAACACAGACAATCAGGGCAGGAATAAAGAAATACCCCACTGGATCCTGCTGTTATGCCAGGAATACTGACCTGTTAATGTACACCATTGCTGATCCATTCACGTCCAGAAACGTGGAATTCCTGTGATACCCAAAATACCCCAGAACAATTCACAGAGGGTGTAACTGCTCCTCCAAGGACTGAGGTCTCACCTCTTACTTAACGTCAAACATCTGGGGCTCCTCCTTTATGTGGTTCTTTGGTTTACAGGGATTGGTTTAAGTCAAATTTTCTGATTTACTTATGGCCATCCATGCTGGGATGGGCACTCCCTTCTCCTGATTCCCTCCCCGTCGACAATAACCAGGTAAAACCCAGCAGAGGCAAACTCAGAAGACTTTTCCTCACCTTTAAAGGTGAAAATTGGAGAAGGAACTGAATGTGCTGGATACTACAAACGGAGCTTGCTGCTTTCTGGAAAGGCTGTTGAATATTCTGCTTCCAGAGGAAGGGAAAAGTTAGGCTGGAGTGGGAGAAAAAGACTCATTCAAAAGCATTCCCAGTGCTGAAGCTTTGCCGGTATTCAGGGCTCAGAAGGCTTCCAGCCTTTTAGAAGAGGTAATGGCACGGGAAGGAGAGTGGGATACAAAATTCCATATCCATGTGTAAAGCTGCCAGAGTGAAAACATGGGATCTTATCAGGAACGTCACTGTCATTCCCAGTCCTGGAGAAGTTTTAGCCTCATAAACCTGAGCACCAGATGCTCTCAGTCGGATGTGTCTGACCGAGATCAGCCTCCTGCCCAGGGAGCTGCCGGCTGGGAGGGATCATTTCCCTGTGGAAAGTTCCGTGCCCATGGGAATTTCTGGCCTGGGATTAGCCGGCTGTCAGCTGCCCGATGGCGGGAAGGGGGCACATGGGGTGCGTGTCCCAGAAAAGAGATGCGAGGTGCTCGTTCTGCCAGACCTTTGTGTCTTGGCTGCTGCTGGAAGCCACAGTGCTCCCCCCTCTCCATCTCCCAGCACAGCTGATTCATTCTGGCTGGTGCTCCAGGAGATATCCCAAACACAGAGCCAAGAGAGTGGATGCTGAAACTGGAGCCACAGGCTGAGACTTCAGTAAACAGGATGGGGGGAACATGAAGCACAGAGTCCAACCAGCGTTGGGATCTCTGTAAAACAACCCCACAGAGCAGTGCTCCCAGAAACCCATCGTCTCCCAGAAACCCATTGTCTCCCAGAAACCCGTCATCTCCCAGAAACCTGTCATCTCCCAGAAACCCATCATCTCCCAGAAATCCATCTCTCAGAAATCCCAGCGTCTGTGCTTTGCTCCCACACGTAGCCAAGGGTTTTTTTCCAGGGGAGGTTTGATGTGCACATTCCTGGAGAGTTTTTCTTAATCCTCACCTACGACTTGACTTTATTTTTACAGAGCCTGAGCTCAAATTTCAGTTTGAATAGCTGATATAAACCCCCAAAACTGTAGAATTTGGCCAGAACAGGTGGCAGAAGAACCCTTCCCTGATATGCCCCCGTGCTGGAGCTAATCTCAGGTATGGATTGAGATGCAGGTTGGGAGCTGGACACAGCCACTTTGGATGCCAGGGAATATCTATCAGCCAGAAGTGTTCCAACTACTGTTCACCCAGGCTTGTTCTTATCTCCACAGTTATTTTGCTCTCCCTTCCCCTAGCTGCAGCTATTCAAAGTATCTCTCATAAACACCCAGGAGCCAGTCTGAGCTGGGGGGGCAGGAAGGATCTCTGTCCTTGGCTTCTTGTTTGGCAGCTGGAGGAGTGGTTGTGCAAGTCCTAACGCAACTCGACTCCATGAAATCCATCCTGGTTCTCTCTGGGAAATGGGATCTTGATGTCAGCACTCCACTCTTCCTGTGAGGGCACTGCCTGGCTGCTGGAAGATTTTGGAACATAACCTTTCCACTTCTATTGTAAAGACTAAAGAGAACTGTTTTAGCTGCATTTCCCTTAAAAAAGAGGTTTCTCTGTCACAGTTTCCGTACTGATGAGGTGTTAGTCCCCATTCCAGGCAGGCAAGCTGGAGCACTGAAGACAATTGAGGAATGTGATGGCAAAATCCTCTGGATCGCAGAGTCCTCACGGCAGGCTGGCAGTTGATAAATACCTGGAAATGCTCTGCATTCTCCCTGTTACCTTTATTAATATTAATATATGCTAAAGGAGCACCAGCAACACTAACTGCAGGTACAGTTGAACATTTGTGCAGTTTTCAGAAATAGTGGGAGCAGTGACATTAAACATATGCAGGAATCCCCATAGTTATGAATATTTACAAATATTGATTTTGGCAAGAGCACCTAATTCAGATGTTCTGAGCTCCCTAATGCAGCGTGTGTGTCTGTCACACAGTGCTCCTCGGGCTCGGCGCTGAGTTAGTCTCAGATCCAGGGATTTCCCTCAGTGAATCACTTTGTAAGGAAATTGCAGTGCTTGGGAAATACAGTTGGGGAATAAACCCCCTGCTCCAGCTGCGTGTGATGAACACACTGGGTCTGAGTGGGCAGTGCCTCTTCAAAATTGCCTCGATTGCTTTAAATGAAGCAGAAGCGGATGTTTTTCCTGACACCCCAGCAATCCCACCCTGTGCATCCCTCGGAGAATTGTCCAAACACTCCTGGAGCTCTGGCAGCCTTGGGACAGTGACCATTCCCTGGGGAGCCTGGGCAGTGTCCCAGCACGCTCTGGGGGAAGAACTTTTTCCTGATATCCAGCCTAAATTTGTTTCCTCATAACCTTCCTGATCAGTGTGGAGAAATAGCCCTGAGAAGACACCCGGATGGATTTTCTTCTCTTGTTTTCCCAGGCTACAGCAGACACCAACAGTGATTTCTTTTCATTTTTCACGGGTACAATCGGAGACGTGGCTTCGTTATTTTATTTTTTAAATTTTTTTTTTCTTCAACTTCGAAACGATTTGAAAAACTGTATTTAAAGAATAGGCTTTGTGGAAACCAGGGTCAAAATGAGCAGAGACAATACATCCCTAATGAAACTTCCCTAAGCCATCCAGCGACAAATTGGGCTTTTCATTCCCATTTCACTCCAGATGTCAATGAAAGCACAGCTCCTTCTAAAGCAGCCTAATGTATGTAAACCATTGCAGGAAGCAGAGCCCGCAGAGCCTAGGAGACTGCAGATGGAGAGAAAAGGCTCCTGATTCCATAAAAATAACAAAACCTGTTTTACCATATTGTGCATTAAATATTGTTCATTTGCATACTTTCCATGGCGAGGTTCTCAAAGCCCACCATGTGGTGGACTTGTTGGAAGTCGGGAAAGAGACTCTTTCCCCAAATGGAGACGTGTTAGTAGAAGCTGCTGCTTAATTAGAAAACAAAAATATCTGGTTTCCTCTATTTTTTTTGTCCTTTTCTAGGTTTTTTTTTTTCTTTTTTTCAGTGTGGATTTTCGGTTGTTTACATATAATTCAGTAGAATTAGGAGGGGATGGATAGGTGCAGTCGCTGCTAATAACTGGATTTTGGTGTTTTACAGCAGCCTGCCTGCTTGGAACAGGCAGCAGCCGGGATTCCTCCGTGGAGAGTTTCCAGCAGATAGCCAGGCAGATTGTAAATACCTCTTAGACTGGGTTTTTTTTGCATCTCTCTGTAGAATGGTGTGATTTTATTCGTATTTATTGTGCATCCGTGGCTGAAGCATTGGGTGGTGCAAGTATGCAATGCCACAAATTACTCGGAGGATTCGAGAACATCCAGAGCTGGAGGGGGCTCACAAGGATCCTCAAGTCCGACACCTGGCCCTACACAGGACACCCCAAGGATCTCAATTAAAGGGATTAAAAGGAAAATGTGCTCAAGGAGAAGCAAAAACTGCGGGGTGGGAGTCTCGTCCATGCAGGAGCTGGCAGGGTTTGGAGAAGGATGGACTGAGATGTTCTTGGAGAGAGCAGGTTCCCTGTCTTAACAGCCACGGCTTGGACCCTGCCCACAGCAGGGGCTTGGAACGGGGTGATCTTTGGGGTCCCTTCCAACCCAAACCATTCCACAGCTCCGTGCTCCCGCTCCCTGTCCGCCCCGGGGATTTCTCGGCAGCGGTGGGTGGTATCGGAGCACAGGCCCCCATTAAGCCCAGCCCTGGAGAGGTCGGGCCTTTGAGGCCGGAGGCTGCCAGCTCCCCATCAATCCCTTGGTTTATAAGCTGCCAACGTAAAGAGTGCGGGGTGGGCGCCGTGCTCCAGAGGCTCCTGAGGGCTCGGGAGCATTCTGAGGGTTCCAGAGGCTCTGGAGGGCCCCGGCATTCCGGGGGTTTTGCAGGAGGCCGAGGCGCGGCCCACGCGCTCGGCCCAGGCCCGCGTCCTGCTGGGGAGGGTGCAAATCAAACTGGCATGTGGGAAATCGTCCTTTTGGCTCTGATTTTTTTAATATAAAAAGTGATTTTTAACCCCACGGAGATCCCTTCGCACCTCCGCGGGGCTGCTGGGACGTGTTGTTTGTCACCTGCTTTTCCACGGCCTCGCGGGACGCGGGGCGTTCCCTCACGCGGGACACCGGGTACGGAACACCAAACTGGCACCCTCAGTGCCCTGGGGATCCCCTCTGCACCCAAACAGGTTGCCCTGGTCTGGGGCGGGGGGACGCACCCCAAATTTCCCAGGAGGTTGGTGGGGATGCTGACACCTCCCAGGTGCTGGGACTTGGGGACCCCAGGGGGTTTCTGCACTGGGGCAGGAGCCTTTGGTGATTCCAGCCTTGAATTCCATTTGATGGAAGTTCAGCAAATGTTTCCCTTAACTAGGGGAATATTCCCCCAATTTTCCCATATTTCCCATGTCTTCTAATTATTCCCCTGAATATGGGCGAATCGAGAGGGTAAATCCTTCCTGGAGAAATCGTTGGGGGAATTATTTTTTTTTATCTATTGGAGCAATTCTTTTTATGATTAATCACAGGATTTCAATGTGGTTTGAGTTTGATGGGACCTTAAATTCCATCCAGTTCCATGGGCAGGGACACCTCCCACTATCCCAGGTTCCTCCAATCCCTGTCCAACCTAGCCTGAACACTTCCAGGGCTGGGGCAGCCACAATTTCTACGACTTCTCTGTGCAACAAATAACGTTGAAGGTGCCCTAGTGGGGTTTTATTTAAAATCAGGTGATGTAGATAAAGGGAAGGCCTGTGCTTGTCCTTATTTCCATGAACGAAGTACTGTCATTGTCACCTGCCTGCAGCCTCTGCTTTTTCTCCGGGGAGGCTGGTGGTGTTAATTTGCTCCCTTTCCCTGTTCCCTTCTCCGCAGCAGCAGCAGGAGATGCTGGCCATGAAGCATCAGCAGGAGCTATTGGAGCACCAGAGGAAGTTGGAGCAGCACCGACAGGAGCAGGAGCTGGAGAAGCAGCACCGAGAGCAGAAACTGCAGCAGCTGAAAAACAAAGAGAAAGGGAAAGAGAGTAAGTGGCCAAAGCTCCCTCGTTTGGGTGGTGACAGGCAGGTGGGAGCCATGAAAGAGCCTCGGGAAGCTGGAGGAACCTCCTTGAGGGCACGGGGAACTTTTGGGGACTCAGCGGAGGGATTTGAGGGGAGGAGAGAAATGCATTTCTCTGCTTTATCTTCATTTTTGTCTCGCTAAATGCCATTTTAGCGTTTTTCAAAAGGAAGCGTATCCTCTCTTCCCTTGATTTAACATTTTTTGAAGTATTTTTGGCAGCATTCCTAATGGAGGCAGAATATTAAGCCCATAAAATACACCAGATGCACGCTGCACTCCTTTTCTCTTTCTGCTGCTCTGAATTTCACTCTTTTTTAAGACGTAGCCGAGTTCTCAGCTCTCCCGTTTTTGAAGCATTTCCATTCACGAGGGGATTTTTTTCAGGAGGTTACAGCTTGTGGGTGCCTTCCCCACTGGGTGTCATTATGCACTTGAGGAGATCATTGTGGCCTCACAATATCCCTTATCAGAAACACTCGTGGCTGCTTGTTCAGGCTGCTTTTGCAAGTGAATGGGGGGGAAACCACCTCAAAATATCTCAAAATACCTCACCAAGCTGTGCCATCAACTCCCCAGATCTGGTTTCACAATGGAAGGGAGATGGGATGCTGGCTGGGAACTGGGAATAAGATAAAGCTCCAAGAACTTTTTTAGTAGGAAAAGACCAAGGTCTGGGAGACCCTTTTAAGTACTAGAAAGACCAGAGGTTCAGAATCCCTAAGGATTTGCAGTTCCCCCTGCTGCTCTCATCAGCTGTTGATGTTTGATACATGTTTTCCTCAGAACTGATACCTGGCCATCCTCATTAAAGTAATTCTGAAAAGAAATTAAGAGTGCCTGAATCTCTGGAAAATGGGATCAAAGCATCTTCTGGGTGAAACACAGAGGTGTAAAGGAAAAAAACCAGAATTTGGGGATGTTAAGTTGAAGATCCTGTTCCCATGGCTACAGTTTTATTTTTAAATTACTTTTTATTTAAGGAGTGCTGTGGTGTAGAATCATTATCGCACCTCAGCTCTTAAGGGTACTTAAGTTATTTTTCGCACATCACAAAATTTGGTGAAGAGAAGCTAAAGTTGTCCTGATCTGAAATATGAAGAGAGTGTGAGAGAGGTAGAGTTTGTTCCCCTTCCTTGTTAACACCTCTGCTCTGGAGCCAGGCTGGGAGAGCTGAGGGTGCTCACCTGGAGAAGAGAAGGCTCCAGGGAGAGCTCAGAGCCCCTTCCAGGGCCTAAAGGGGCTCCAGGAGAGCTGGAGAGGGACTGGGGACAAGGCATGGAGGGACAGCACACAGGGAATGGCTTTAAGCTAAGTGAGGGTAGATTTAGAAGGGATTTTGGGAAGGAATTGTTCCCTGTGAGGGTGGGGAGGCCCTGGCACAGGGTGCCCAGAGAAGCTGTGGCTGCCCCCTGGATCCCTGGGAGTATCCAGGGCTAGATTGGACATTGGGGCTTGGAGCAGCCTGGGACAGTGGAAGTTGTCCCTGCCCATGGAATTAGATGATCCTTAGGGTCCCTCCCAACCCAAACCTGTCTGAGGCTATCTTTCATCTTTCAGTAAAGGAGGAAGACCTTCCAGGGGAGCTTTTGTAAACCTTACAGTCCAAAAATGTTGATCTTCTAAGGAAACTGACAGAAGACAGCCGGGTTTGAGTGTTCTAAGGATGCTCATGGACTGGAGGATGACATATTTTGGGGGAGAAAAGGCTTTTTAGCATGGATTTGTCACCTCTTCTGCTAGGAAGGAATTCATCTCCAGCTCTTCGCTTGAACTTTTCCTCCAAACCTGTGTTCGTGGAGCTGGTGAGAAATGCAGGGCTCCAGAAAGGGGGAATTTTCTCGCTTTGGTGTTTGAAGAGTTTTACACCTCCAGGCACTGCCTTGTGGGAATGCTGCAGCTCCCTGCTCTTGGGAAGAGCCCAGAAATTGTTCTCCCAGCGTGTCAAATGTCACCTCGTCATCGAGCAGGGCGCAGGAGATGAGAACACAGAGGGGTGATCTTTTGATTCTTATTCCCAGCAGAGCAGGCAGCTTCCCTGGCCTTTTCCTTCCCTCCCAGCCCCGATATTTTCCGTTGGAGCTCCTGCCTTACGCCACGGTGTGGATGAACCATCATTTTCCACGTGCTCCCTTGCCAAACTTTGGGATGCACTGCTCCATCAGGAGCCCTGCCTGGGAGTCTGGGCTGTCAACCCGATGATCACTGGGATCCATCACGGCAGGGAAACAGCCTGCTCTCCATTGTGCAGGAAATCATGATTGGGGATTACACAGTTGACATTTTAGCTCTGCAGAGTGACTGACTCCCTTTTTTTAATTTTTTTTTTTTTTTCAAACGTTAAGTTTTCTATTTGAAGCGAGAGATCTGCGCGCTTGCAAACGAAGGGAAATGTTACGTCGGTGCTGGTGTGCACAGAGGCTTGGGAACAAAGAGGTCCCTGTTTACAGGAGTTCTCAAGACAAAACCCACACATGAGCCACTGGGCTCATTCCCCTTCTGCTTTTAGATGTGACATTTAACAACTTGAGGGTGCACAAGACCCCTTTTCTTAAATAACTTCGGTTCAAAGAGAGCTGGGATAGCCCAGACAAGTGCTTTATTCTGAGTGTGCTTCTGTGCAAGTCTAACATCCTCTTCTGGTGAAATAAACCCAATTTCATCTGTATTTTCAAGCATAACTTGTGAATCTATGCCAAGCTAAAGTGATAAAAAGGGAGAGCTCCTTACTGGAGGCACTTTGTTCTTCTCTCTTTGAAAGCAAATTTCTTTTTTTTTTTGGACTGGAAATGAAAGATTTGATTCGGAATCTCTTTTAGACATTTAACATCCCTTCAAGTACGTGAATCGATTGAAGAACCTTTTTTAATGTATTTTTTTTTTTTAATCACAGGTGCAGTGGCAAGCACAGAAGTGAAGATGAAATTGCAGGAATTCGTGTTAAACAAGAAGAAGGCTCTGGCCCACCGGAATCTCAACCACTGCATATCCAGTGACCCTCGCTTCTGGTACGGGTAAGTGGTGCTGGGCTTTCTGCAGGGTTCAGCCAGTGCCACCTTTGTCCCCAATTCCAGGAGGGAACAGACCTCACGTCCTTGTGGGATGAGGCAGAGCAGTGATAGGAATGCTGTACATTCCCCAAATCCATTTTCCAGAGGGTTCCAGTGTGAGTGGTTTTGGTGTCTGCTGTGATGGTGTCGCAGTGCTCTGTGTATTGAGAGAGGTGTTTGTGTCATCTTTGATCCACAGCTGCTCAAACTCACAAGCTCTACAGTCAGAGATCAGCTTTTATGAGTCCTCCAGCTTCTCACCCAGGATTTGATCCTGCCTGGTGTTATAAAACTTGAACTTTAGTCAAATGAGGAGTCATTTTTTTTATGTTCAGGAGCTGGAATTCGATGATCCTTGTGGGTCCCTTCCAACTCAGGATATTCTATGATTCAGTGAATTCCTGCAACTCAGGATAGTTAAGCTTTGCATTTTAAAGCTTTTAACACTAACTGCACTTCTTAATCTCTCAAAGTTGGATGTTTTGTTTACTTGGCTCTTACTGGAAGCATCCAGTGGGTCCAGTCTGCACTTTTAATCACAACTGCCCCAACATCTCCGTTTTCAACTGTAAATATTCAACTGTTGGTCTCTAGTTTCAATTTCAGAAATCAACTTTTTCATTGTACTAAAGACAACCAGAAAATTTGATGTGACTTGAAAGCTCCCACTGCTATGCCTCTGTCACTTTCTCTATTAAATAAAAAACCAAAGTGTTTTGGATGTTGGCTTTAGTGACCTTAAAATTCATGAAATTTTGAGTTACGAAGGTCATTTCATTTTGCCATGGAATTAGTGTTCAAGCTGAGGCACTGACAGTGTTCTAAGTCTTAAGAAATGAACGTGTGTACAGGGAGGATGAGGTCATAGCCAGAAGATGTTTCCAAATTCCAGAAACTAAGCTAAAATGAAATTTGAAAGCTATCCCAGCTCTGAGCCAGGACAGAAATGCTGAAGTGGAGTTGGCAGAAGAACTCAGATGTTATTGGAGGCAAAGTGAGATTGAGCAGCTTTAATACATCTCTGATAATCTAATCTGAGACTTGGGGATTTCATTAAGGGTGGTTGAAGACTCCAAGCCTTCCATTTCTTTAAAAGTTGGTTAAAATAACAGTTAATGCAGGAATGCTACAAGGTCAGTTAGAATTCAGGTTGCCCGGAGAAGCTGTGGCTGCCCCTGGATCCCTGGAGGTGTCCAAGGCCAGGTTGGACAGGGCTTGGAGCACCCTGGGACAGTGGGAAGTGTCCCTGCCCGTGGCAGGGGGTGGGACAGGATGAGCTTGAAGGTCCCTTCCCACCCAAACCATCCTGGGATTCTCTGTGGTGCAAGGCCAGGGCTGCTGCAGGTTTTTATCCACGTCATGTTTGGGGTTTCAGGATGTTCCCCTCAGCTGATGCCGAGAACTTTCTGAGCACCAATGTGTGCTTTGGGTTTGTTGTGGCGTTTATTAATCCACTTGTTAATCCTTCCTTGTGATGCTCCAGGGATGCCAACAGGCAGAGGCAACACACAAACCATGGCACAAGGATTTCAGGTCATGCCATCCCCTCATTTCCCATCTGTTTCGTGGTGGGGTGAGGATTGGTATTCTGGATTCTAACCCAAGATGGACAAAGCCTTGGGGCCTCACAGCTCTTTCTCAGTGCTGCTGAGCCCTCGAGGAGGGCAGATGGCAGCAGTGCAGGGTTTTTTAAATGCACCTTTCACTTGTGAAGGCAGAAGCTGAGGATTTTTTTCCTTTCCATTCTATTTTTAAAAAAAAACTTTTTTTTTTTTTTTTCTCAAAAGGAGAAACAACCTTTAAATTCCTGACACATTAGCATTTATTTATATGGCATCTCATAGGTTACCAGCTGAGCTCTGGAGACATTCCTGTCCCCACATAGCTGTGCTGTGATGCAGTTGGGTGGTGGTTGGGTTGAGCACAGGCGAGCAGGGCTTGCAGGAGATCCACTCCACGCTCCTACTGTGAGCAGACGAGGCAATTAAGTGGTAACAGATGCTGGGAGAGCCTCTCGAAGTGACACGCCTGCTTTTAAGCACTTCCCTTGGTCTTATTAAGGTTTGTGAATCCCTTTTTATTAAAAAAAAAAAAAAAAAGGAAAGCATTGCTTGGAAAAAAAAGGTCTCCTAAGGGTATTGAGCACCATGGTGGTCTGATGTCAGTGGCTGTGACAGGAAAAATATTCTGCTGGCATGGAATCAGAGAGGTGTTAGAACTGGAAAAGACCTCTAGGGTGATGGCCCATCCCTGGAAATGCTCAAGGCCAGGTTGGACAGGGCTTGGAGCAACCTGGGATGGTGGTCAAGGTGGTCTTTAATGTCCCTTCCAGCCCGAACCGCTCTGGGGTTTTATGGCAGGCAACAGCAGAAGGAGTTCTCTGGAATTGCAGTGTCAGACTGGCCTTCCTGTGGCTCCTGAACCCACTGGGCAGCCCAGCTCCCAGGAATTTCTGCTCTCTGTGATTTCCTTGGGAAGCAGCCACTCCCTGTGCTAGCAGCCCTGAAAGGGAGTTCATCTGAGTACTTGCATGGTGGGGAGATAGAGAGGTACAATTATACTTTAAATTACACCTTAAGTTATACATTGAATGATCCCAGCGTCCACAGGTGTGAACACAAACCATTCCAGCACACGTCTGAATGCACATTCAGTGCACCTTGATGAACGCGTTGGAAGGATGAAATATCAAATCCTGGAATATCAAATATCACATCGTTAAGGTTGGAAGAGACCTCCAAGATCATCCCTCCAACCTTTCTGTCTGTGCATATGGGTGTTTGGAGGAGCCTTGAATGAAGGGATGTGCTTCCAGGAATGCCTGCAAGCTCCATGCAGTGTCCAATTTCCTCTCCTCCCAGAGCTCTGACATTCCTGAAGGGGCATGCAGGGCAGTGCTGGAAGCAGCGTCAGACCCCAGTCCTGGAGCCAGGGAATGTATTCCTGTTTGCAGAGCTCAATATCCGTCATTCAGCAGCCCTGGAGCACATCTAAACAGGCCCTTTGAATTCCTGCACATTTCCCTGACAAAGGGATGAAAATAGCTTCAATGTACTCGATTGTGCTGCTTTAGGTCATGATTAAAAAAACAAAAAGAAAAAGGAGGGGGAAAAAAAAGTCTGTTGCTCATGTAGAGGCAAAAAATGTCATTGTTCCTTGGGAAGCCAAAGTCATTCACACTTCCATAGAATCTCAGAAGGTTTGGGTTGAAGGGACCCTAAAGCCCATCCTGTTCCACCCCCTGCCACGGGCAGGGACACCTCTCACTAGAAGGTCTGAGGGAGTAGAAAATGTTGATGTAGATGGTCCAATAAAATTTGCAGAGGTTGTTGGGTTTTGTGGGGTTTTTTTGGTAGAAAATTCAATGTGTTTTCCTGTTATTTCATTAGCCCCTTATTTTTTGAAGGCTTTAACTTGCAGTGGAATGGATGCTCTGGACCTCAGCAAACAGCCAACTTCTGAGTTGAGCTTGCACTCAGGGGATGGGCACTGCTCGAGAAATCGCATGGATTTGTGCAGTTTTCAGCTGGGAATGGCTCGTTTTGGTTCCTTGAAGAACCTTTTGTAGGCGAATATTTTCAGCTTGGTTATTAGGCGATATAAAATTTCAAAAATTCACTTTTTTATAAAGTGCTTGCTCTCTGATGTCCCAAATCCTTTAGTAAGTGGAAGAAATATAGGGTTTAAATTCTATTTATTTAAAGTGAAGTTGTGAGAGCCCAGTGAGGGTCACCTGCATGGCTAAATCAGTCGTTGTGCTGATGGAGCTGCTCTGCTGACTGGAGCCTTCTCCCAGGCTGGTGGAGCTGCTGAGAAACAGCAAAGCTGGGCACAAGTCATTAAGCAGGAAAGATGCAGCCAACAAACTGGTAGGAGGCTGAGAAAACTCATTCATTATTTAATATCCTCAGCAAACAGACTGTAATTTACTTCCAGCAGCCTGCTCAAACAAAGCCATAAATTATCAGCTCCCAGAAGTTCAGCTGGAAAGGTGCTGAGTGCTTTGGCCCTGTCTCTGCTGAGCTCCTGGGATGGGAGGACAGGCAGGGGGAAAGGCACGGGGCCACCTGTGTGACATGGCTGCTGCTGGCCAGGTTCAGTGTTTCAGCCTTGGATTTAGGGTTTATTTTGGGGAGGGAAAATGGTGCACTTGTGCTGAAGTTGAGGGTGGGTAGCGACGCCTGTGCTGAGATTCAGGAACGTGGCTTAGCAAAACCCAGCCCAAGTTACAAGCTTAGAGTTCATACTCGTGGGTAAGTACCTGCGTGAGCTGAGCCAGGGTGGAGTCTTACACTGAAAACTAAGTCAATTACCTTCCTGTATATTGGATTTGATGGAGTTTTTTGTAGGAGTGCCCAGGAGGAGAAAGCCAGAACCTTTTGCCGTTGCTTTTGCCCCGTTGCCCACTCCCTGAGCTGGCTCATCCCCTCTGTGTGTCACCGGTGTAAAGCTTGTCCCTTCTCCTTCTCTTTCCTTCTGTGCAGGAAGACCCAGCACAGCTCTCTGGACCAGAGCTCCCCACCCCAAAGCGGCGTCTCCGGCACCTACAACCACCCAGTCCTGGGCATGTACGATTCCAAAGACGACTTCCCACTCAGAAAAACAGGTAGGGCTGCCCTCCCCTCGCCGCGCTGCCGACCGTCCCCGCCATCGCGCTCGGCCCTCTGGTCTGATTTTCCTGGAAAAGAAGGGATTTTGCCAAAAAAGCTGGATTGAAGGCCGTGCTTTGTTCCCCAAACCTCCTCTCCATCTGCTCGCCCTTCACCTGTCACTGTGCTCCCAGTGTTCCAGGGAGGCTGGGGCTGCTCTGGGGCGTGCGAGGAATGTGGGAGACGGCGGAGCCGCGTGTCGGAGTTTGGGAGATGTTTTCCCAAACCCAAAGCTCACACAGAGACCCGCGTGTCTCCAGCCCAAGTGTGTTTTGCTGAGCGAGAAAAGTACCGAGAAAAAGTTCATTTCTTGGGGGGGGGGGGATTTGCATTTTATGTACGAGTTTGTACCTGAGGTAAATAAGGAGGTTTGTGCCAGGGCGAGCGCCGGGGCTTCCTGCGAGGGTTTGCTTCACACCTAGACAGTTCTCTCTCAGTCTGGCTGCTCCCTGCACGGTGGCTGGGCAGGTCAGTCGTTCCTCAAGCCTGCATTATGTAAACCAGGTTGTTTGGCTTGGCTGTGCTCCTCAGCTCCCTATCCCATGCCTGAGCCAGCACAGCCTGGGCTCCCAACGCGGCCAGCTCAGGGCTGCTGCCTTCGGGGAACGGCTCAGCCTTGCTCAGGGAGCAGTTCTGCTCGCTGCCCGTGCTGGGAATCCCTTCTGGACAGCAAAAAAAAGCTGCTCTGGAAAGATCATACGGTCATTGATGTTGGAAAAGCCCTCTAAGATCATGAACCAGCACTGCCAAGGCTGCCTGTAACCCATGGCCCCAAGTGCCACATCCACAGGTTTTTTCAACACTTCATTGATGCTGACTCCACCACTGCCCTGGGTAGCCTGTTCCAGTGCTTGACCACCCTTTCAGTGAAGAAATTTCCCCTTTTGGGAATTCCTCTTTATGGACCATAGCACCTGCCCTGCTGGATGGATTCCCATCTGTGCAGTTGTCTCTGTTCCCCCTTGGGTTGGTTGCTTGAGGGGTAACAAACACTTCAGCCGCACAGGAACCCAGTCAAAAATTGGTTCCAAGATGTAGGTTTTCCCTGGGAAAGGTGCCCCTGTGGCTTTGGGGGTGCCCTTTCTGGAGGACTCCAAAAGCCAAGCTTAGAAAACTGGATTTGCTGAAGGACAGGGCATCCTCTCCTCTCTGCTTCCAGGCTGCCCTGAGGAATCACAGCATTTCCACGCAGGGAAGCATCCCTTGGCACCAAACCTATCACGTAGGGCCTGTGGGCAGCCTGATTCCAAGAGAGTTTTAGCTCTTTCCTGTGCCTTGCGATGCCAGGTGATCTGTTCCTACCCCGTTAGCATTCCCACAGTAAAAATGGGCTTTGACATGCTCCCAAGCCTGCCTGGCTCATCAGCTCAGGGCACCTTGTCAGATGGGCTTTGAGGAGCCCTCCTTGCTCCCGGTGGCCTGGAAGGGAACTCCTGCAGGAGAAGGAAGACATCTGCACATCCCACCCTGTCCTGCTTCCCAGACTGGGATCTCACCGAGGCTGCTGCTGAACGAGCTCCCGCTGTCAGACAGGGGGAATTAAGGATGATAAATGGAGCTAATCACATTATTAAAGAGTGGAAGCCACCAAGCCCATTGTTGTTTTCCAGCAGGAGGACGTTCAGCTGATTCTGGTTTTCCAGAACGCTGGCGCTTGTTCTTTTTGGGCACCAGCATTAATCTCCTGGGCACTGGTCTGGGATACAAACGAGTTCACTTTTGTAAGGTTCAGGGGAGAGTTGTTTTTTGGTTTTTTGGGGGTTTTTTTAGTTTTTTTCATTGTTTTCTTTTATTTTCCTTTCAATGCAACAGCACGTCAGGCTCTGGCACAGCAATATCCTGCAGAATTCCCAGTGCCAAGAATGTTAAGTTGCTTGGAGAAGAAAGGCTCCTGAACAGTCTGGTGTAAACAAAAGGCAGGGAAGGCTGGAGCCCATCCTAAATAAAGTTCTTTATTACGGGTGAGCTTTTCAGATTTTTGGCACCAGGCAATGCTCTGGCTTTGTGTTGGTAATT
Source organism: Picathartes gymnocephalus (assembly GCA_013390045.1). Lineage (NCBI taxonomy): Eukaryota > Metazoa > Chordata > Aves > Passeriformes > Picathartidae > Picathartes > Picathartes gymnocephalus. Next base: position 186,410 of record WEKY01006537.1, on the reverse strand, counting down.
TAAAACCGTCATATCGTGTAGTCCAATTTTATTAAATTCGATTAAATATTTGCAGCTCAAATAACAGAGCCCATCACAATACTGCTCTGATTACCAGGGCTGGAATCCAACCAGCACCGTTGCTGGGGAGAGAGTGGCTTAAGGGGCAGTGGGAAGGCAGTTGGAATTATCATTTCTCCCAGCCCACAGAGCTGGGAGCATGTCCTGCAGGTTGAGACATTTTTGGGAAGAATACATATTCCCCATCCCTGGAAGCGTTCCAGGCCAGGGCTTGGAGCACCCTGGGGTAGTGGAAGGTGCCCATGGCAGGGACTTGGAACAAGGTGAACTTCAAGGTCTCTCCCAATCCAAACCATTCCATGATTCCATGAAATTTGTCATTTTGCTGCGTTTTACCAATATTCCATGTTTTTACTCTTTTTTCAAGCATCCTGATGGTCACAGGTTATGGGAGAGGGAGGATGTGCAGGAATGATCTCTTGAGAATGCTTGGAAGCCTTCAGCAGGGGGCACAGTCAGCTCCTGTAGTGTGCTCCTGATGCCTCCCGTGCCCTGAAATCCAACTCCCTCTGATTTATTTTCCTAAATTATGCTCCAGTTTCTTGGCTGTTTGGTTTCAGCGTGAAGTTGTTTTCCTGGTGCAGTTACTAATTGCTTGAATCCTGTTCTTAGCCTGGCTGAGGGATTAATTTCACTCTGCTCCGTCTCTCCAAGAGCTTGGGGGCTCTTCCTTTTTTTTGACTGAACTAAGATGGGTTTGGTTGGTGCTGCTCCTGCCTTTGCTGTTAAATACCTGGATTAGCACAAGGATTTTTATTTCCCCTTCTGGGGAGTTTCCTTTGTTTTGATTTAGTGTCAGAGTTTTATTGACAGCTTTTGAGAGGGGAGGTTCGAAGTGACCTTTTCTGTTCCCAGATCAAGGTTGGCGTCTCCCAAATTTAATAACATTTGTCAAGTGCTGCACTGGGGTCCTCTAAGGAAAATCTCTGGAGAATCCTTAGGGAGTGCTTTTAGACTTTGGGTTAGGACAGGCTGTTTTGATAACCCCAAGAGCTGTTTGTCAACACCTTTCTTGGAGTTGCTGAAGTGCAACTTCAGCAGAGCTTTTCAGTTTTGCATTTCTAAGGAATCCTGTCCTCGTTTTCTCCCTGGGAACAAGGTTGTTGATGGCATTCCCTGCTTTCTGAAATTCGAGCAGGGGATATGTTCAAACGTGTTGTTACTTAGAAAGCTGACACCACCACCACCGTGCAGATTTAAAGGGAATTATTTCACTCCTTAACATGCTCTTCCTCTTGGACTCGATGATCTTAGAGGGCTTTTCCAACGTAAAAGATTCTGTGACTCCATGATTCTTTTTTCCATGCAAAAAAGAGGAGCCTGAGAGAGGAAAGCATCCAGCGTCCTGTGATGATGTTGGGATTGCAGAAACATGGAGTGGTTTGGGTATTTGCAGCTAAGCAGGTGAAATTGCTGTGAACTTGTTGCATTTAAAAAGAAATAAAACGGAAAATGAAAGGATTTGTCAACAATTATAATGCTGCATTTGTCAAGGAAAGTGCAATATCCCTCTGAGCTGGTTCTGATTATTGGAGTGTTTGGAGTGGTTTATTTTAGGACAAAAGGTTGTTTGGAGGAAAATAGACTCGTCAGAAGCCCTGGTGTAATGTGGGAGTGCAATCCAGAGGAAATCTCGGAGCTCTGCGTGGCATGGAGTATCACTCCAGTTCGAGAGTATCTCTGCCTTCCCACCCACGTTGTCCTTGCAGCCCGCCTGGTTGGAAGCCTGGCTTCCCACAGAGCCCTGCACTGAGAGGGGGCCCTGACCCCCCAAGAGAAATCCCTGCTGGAAATACCCTGTTCTGCTCAGCTGGAGGGTGTCAGTCTGTCTGATCCAAAAGTAACATTTCGCTTGGATATCGGGAAAGGTTTCTTCACTGAAAGGGTGGCGGGACAGGCTGCCCAGGGCAGTGATGCCATTGCCATCCCTGGAAGTGTTCAAAGAATGGGATGTGGCACTGGGGGACGTGATTTGTGGTTGTGCTGGACTGATGGTTGGACTTGGTCATCTCAGAGGTCTCCTCCAGCCTTAGTGATGGTGGGATCATTAAGACACTTGTTGAGGGTGGTGCACCAAAAGAGAAACCTCTTCCAGTAGGAGACCAAACAAAACCTTGTGGTTTAGTGTCACCTTGGGAGGATCCTGGTCACTCAGTGAACCCACCTTGCTTCTCCTTGGTCCTCCCAGCTCCATCTCTGCTTCCCAGGGCCTGCCAGGAGCCTGTACTGTTCATAGAATCCCAGGATTGGGTTGGAGGGGACCTTAAAGCCCATCCCGTGGGCAGGGACACCTTCCACTATCCCAGGGTACTCCAAGCCCCAGTGTCCAACCTGGCCTTGGACACTTCCAGGGATCCAGGGGCAGCCACAGCTTCTCTGGGCACCCTGTGCCAGGGCCTCCCCACCCTCACAGGGAACAATTCTTTCCCAATATCCCACCTAAACTTTCCCAACTTCAGCTTAAGCTCCCTCTCCTCATGGAGTTTCCTCATGGATGTTGGAAGGGAGACAAGATAATTCTGTCAGCCTTTGGCTGGCTGGTAAAGCTTAGTCTGAAGCTTAATAATAATAATATTAATAATAATAATAGTAAGTGAATAACATCCCTTTCCAGTCCCCACCTGCCGAAATGAAGATGCTTTCATGCTGCGCTGTTTGCTTTTATTCCACAAATGTGGATGGGCAGTGGGAACAGGGCAAACTCTGCCCGGGACATGGTGGGGTTTTGACTTCCCCAGACTTAATGTCCGATTAGTTCAGCAGCTTAGGGGCTGCAATTCTAGGAAAAAAAAACAATGGGAATGACATAAATGTTGGAAGAATTGGATTACACGGGTCCTGCTGCACTCAATGACGTATAAGAGGGGTAACTTGGGCTGGAGCCTGTGAAAACCAGGGAAGCTTTTGGCTTATGTTCTGGTTATTAATTTACTCAGAGGAAAACAAAATATTCTTTGTATAAATCCTTATTATAGGCCAAATTAAGTATGTCAGTGCTTAAGAAATCCCAGTGGCTCTGTGAGAGCTGACTCAGATGCGGGCATGGACTTCATTTGTTTGCTGGAGGGGAATTTTGATAATTTCACGGCATTTGCTTTAAATATTTCACCTGGAGTAGTAATTTTTAAACTTAGGTTTTGTCATTTCGTCTCCAGTTTTTAAATTTACTCCAGCTAGCAAGGCTTTGTCTGGGCATGTTTCCTGGTGGGGTGAATGTGGGGAGATTTCCAGTGGAATTGGTGTCCCTGAGACAGCACTGAACCTGCACTGACTGTCAGGTATTGATGCTTCTGTGTCATTTAAATTCCTGTTTTACACTCGTGAAAGACAGCTCTCTTCAGCTTAAAAATATTTCTAGTATCTAATAGTTTAAAAACACTCTGAACAAGCCTAAATTCATGGAGTTTTGGAAATGCCTCAGTTGGAAGCTCCCATCTTTTACTATAAAATGGGTTTTACGTAAATTCTATGAGTTTGAGGCTGTGCTGCACTGCCTGTGCTGAATTGTAATTCCCCTACTTTGGGCTCTGGAGCACCCAATTAAATCTGTGTGGGGATTACGCTCTCTGAGGTCCTGATGCCATCTTAGATTTGGGATTATATCTGAGGGATAAACAACAAAATCAGAGCTGGCCTTTAAATAGACCTTTTGGTGTTTCAAAACGCGATCTCCCAGCAGAAGGGGGAAAACACAGAGCGATTTTGCCTTAAAAGAGTTTAATCTGACAGGTTCCAATTCGTTGCTTTGGCAATCTCTTACGCTGGAGGTATTTTCTCTTTTAAGGCTGTCATCTCCTATGTTTGTTCACCTCTTGTTATATGGAAGGAGGTTTTTATTGTGGCTTTAAATATGGGATGTGTTGGGTAATCTGTGACCGCAAATCTTTTGCTTCCCTGCCCATTCTTAAGGTGTTTCAAAGCCATTTCTTCTCTATATTTGAAAGTCACCTAATTACTTGTGCGTTCCCAACAGAAGCCATCCCTCAGGTGAACACCAAGAATAAAACTTGGGCTGAAATACAGCTTTTATTGACATGTTTTCCTTTGTCAGAGGACAGATCCTTCCAACAGCTGTGGCGTAGGCTTAGATTTCCTTGATTTAAAATGGATATATCAGCATCCAGCTGTGACACGTCCCCCTTCCACAGAATCCCAGAGTGGTTTCGTTGGAAGAGGCCTTAAAGATCATCTCATTCCAGCCATGAGTGTGGCATCCAGGCAGCTGTTGATGCTCAGAATTTGGGACAAATTAGAGTTGTGAATGTAACGATGTGGGATGAGGTGTGTACCCAAAGACTGCTGTTAAAATTGTAAGTCAACTCCTCTTTTGAAGAGAACTCTGAGAAATTTCTGCTTGGAGCCTGAGCTTGTATTTGAACTGGTCCAGTCTTTAATACTGCCCTGGGAGCAGATTTGCATTCAGTCCCCTGCCATTTTATATGCAAATTCTCTCTCTCTAAGATAATTTCCCCCTTGCTAATGCATTTCATTCAGCATTTGAAGCATCATCTTGAGGAAGCACTTTTTTTTTTTTTTTAGTGCTCCCTTTATCTCTTGCTGGTGTTTTTCTGTCCAAAACATTCATGAAAAAGCTCTTTCCTTTTGTTTTTTTTTTTTTTTTTCCTTCCTTCCTCCCAAAAATTCCATCAAAGCACTGTGTTGATGGCTTAACTTGAAGCACTTGATCTTGAGTTCATCAGCCTTCTGATTTTTTGAGCCCTGCAATTAACGTCGACAGGCTTGATCTTGGACGTGACCCGGCGGTCAAAGCCAACTGTAGGGAAATGTAGCTACAGCCAGACTGAGTTAATTCGAATCAGTTTGTAAACCCTGTTTTAATTCTTCTAAAGAAATGTAGACTATTGGCCCTGGAGTGTGCTAGTTGGTAATGGAGCGAGCACAGGATTTGCTGGTTCAGAGGGATTAAGCGGTGGCGTTGTTGAGGAAGGGAAAGGATGGGGCCAGTTCACACAGCTCTGTCAGGAGCCCTCAAACCCCACAGCAGGTATTTCACTCAGGCCTCAGGAGATCAGAAAGCTCCCAGAGGAAATCATCTCGCAGGAGGAGTCTTGAATTAAAGCTTCACGGCATTGATGGAGACTCGATAACGCGTGCGCTGTCACCGGCTGTCCCGGCCCCAGGGTGCTGGGGCTTCCCAGGAGCTCTGCCTTGGCTTTTTGGGATCTCAGGATTTGGGTTCTGGAGGGAGTCTCTCAAAAGCGTGCTGTACACAAGGCTGTGGTCACAGGAAATGCATCCACATCTGCCCTGGGCAGCCTGGAACTTCCCAGGTGTCTGATGGGTTGAACTGCAGGGCTGTGATGATGCAACCCCAAGTTGTTCCCAAATAAACAAACCTCCTCCTCCTCCCTGCCTTTGGCTTTCCTTGGCCACCCTCTCACACCCTTTCCCTTGAACTGACACTGGCTCCAGCTGACACAGGGAATCAGCAGGGAGACAATCACCTGGTTTGCTTGTGGGGTTGGATTTTGGTGTGTTCTTTCCCCCTGCCCGGCCCTGGCATCCCTCCCTCAGCCAGCTCTCCCTGGGGTCGGATGACTCCGAGGATGTGGAGCTGCCCGTTCCAGCAGCACATCAGAGATAGCCAACAGGAGCATCTCAGCTGGCTCAGCCATTCCTCTGCTGAATCCCTGGAGCCCAGCAGTTGGATTGGGAGCAAGTTGGGCAGAGGTGGGAAACTCTGCACCAATCCCGAGTCTGTGTCTTCATTCAGAGGAAACTTTGCAGGATGATTATTAGATTTTTAATTCAAATACCTGTCATTGTTGTTGAATTCAGATGAGCTGGGACCTGTTTGCTATATTTAAAAGTCTGTGTTCCGGATATTTGTTAGCAAATGACTTTTAATTTCATTTAACCTCCTCCAAACGCTCGACTGCAGCCAACTCAACACAGGTCAACTCAACTCAACCCAACCCAACTGCAGGCTGAGTAAAAGACTGCTGAGACACTCCTAACACTGTTTCCTTGTCCTGGGCAGCCTCTGAACCCAACCTGAAGCTGCGCTCCAGACTAAAGCAGAAGGTGGCTGAGAGGAGGAGCAGCCCCCTCCTGCGCAGGAAGGACGGGCCCGTGGTGACGGCGCTCAAGAAGCGCCCTCTGGACGTCACAGGTACGGCAGGTAAGTGACAATTCCTCAGTTCCTCACCCCCTTCTCCTCTTCCAAAATGCATTCCTGGCTCCTTCGCGTGCCTCAGTGGAGCTGGAACCAAGCTGAAGGCACTGGGATTGCCCCCTTCCTCCTGAGGGGCAGCTCGGATCTCGGCTCCCTGTGACACCTGGAGCTGTGTCAGTTAGGGTGCAAAATAGGAAATGGTTCTTGACCCAGTGGTTTTGTACATACAGCTGATATTTTGGCTACTCAGCTGACAGATTTTTGTTGAAAAGTCCTGTTCTTCAAGTTTGTGAGTGGGAGCAGAGTATAGGCGATGAGATTACCATAACGTTAATTCTTAGCACCATCTAGGGATGTCTCTGTGTAAGTACCACCCCGTGACAGCTTTGCCGGGCTTGTCTCGCTCTGAGGCACGCGATCATCACTCCATCAGACTGAAAGTGGGACAGCGGGGTGGGTTTGGGAGACCCTGGGCTGCCTCAGCACTTCTCTGTGTCAGAGCCTCTCTGTTTGCAGAGGGGAAGGAGGATTTCAAGAGCTAAAAGCTGTGGAATCACAGAATATCCTGAGTTGGAAGGCACCCACCAGGATAATCCAGTCCAAACCCTAGCCCTGCTCAGGACACCCTAAAAATCCCAGCCTGTGCCTGGGAGCACTCCAAACACTCCAGGAGTTCTGGCAGCCTTTCAGACCTGAAAAATCCAATTTCCTTCACTCATACAATGCTATACGGCACATGGCTCCTGGGATAAATCAGCCCCTGCTGGCTGACCATTTTTCCCTGTAATGCCGTCAGAAACAGCAGTGCAAGCTCCCATTTCTCACTGACATGGACATGGTTTAAGAAGCCAGCCTGGAGCCTGCTAGAAAAGTATCTCAGTTGTCATGGCAAGAGGGGACTTGTAAGTGGGAAATAAGTTTTAAAAACAGTCCCATTTTGGGGAATAGAAATTATGTTTAATCCCTGAAGAATCCAGGGGCTTCTGAGGGGACACCTTTCATTGACCAGGTTGCTCCAACCTGGCTTTGAGCACTTCCAAGGATCCAGGGACGGCCACAACTTCAATGGGGAACCTGTGCCTATCACCCTCACGGGAAAGAATTCCTTCCTAGTATTCCCTCTAACCCTGCCCTGTGGCAGTGGGAAGCCATTCCCCTTGTCCTGCCCCTCCAGGCCCTTGTAAAAATTAGCTTTTATTCCTCCTGGAGCAATGAGGAGCCTGCTGCAGCCTGAGCCACTGCAGCTCCTGGGAGATTCTCCTGCTGCAAATGCTTGGGGACGAGGAAAGCTCAGAAGAAAAGGTTTTAATGTCATTAAGCTGCCCAGATAAAAGGAGGAATACTGGCAGCTGTGCCATACAGCAGGTGAGACCCTCTGGGGGAGGTCTGGTGCAAGGAGGTGTCTTTAGGGTTAGAGGGAAAGAGAGTGAGAGAGGCACTTCCAGAAAAATGAAGCAGAACAACCTCCGGTCTGACCTTTTCAAACCTTCCGTGCCTTTTATTATCTTTCAATCATATTTCAAGTTATTAATACAGTCGGAGAGAAATCCCCATGGGGAGAAGACCTAAATATCCTGAGTAGGTATTTAGATAAACCATTTGAAAGTGTTTGTTGGTATTTTAAGAGCCCTGGGAAGATTCAGGGGAAGAAGGGGAGGAGGAGGAGGAGGGCTGCTTTCGTCCAAAACAAAACTTGAGGGGTTGTTATCTGTCTAAAAACCACCATAGAGATGGTTTCTAATGTTAAAAGTTGTTTTTGGATGTGTTTTTCAGACTCTGCGTGCAACAGTGCTCCTGGATCTGGTCCCAGCTCTCCGAACAACAGCTCCAACAACATCAGCACCGAGAATGGAATTGCAGGATCAGTCACGAGCATCCAAGCAGAGGTACCGAGCCCTCCTTCCCTCTGGTTTTTAACACCCATCAGCTTTGGGAGAGTTTCAGGACTAAATCACACGAAAGGAAAACCCTGGCTTGTGACTTGGAGCAGACTTAGGGAATTACCTCTCAGCCTGGGCTGACAGCAAGCCTTATCTGTTTATTAAATCTGGTTTGAGCCAGCTCACAGGCAGCTTGTGGTAACTTGCAGTGGTTTTGTAGTGAGGGGAAAGTAAAAATAAAGGGATTCGGCAAGGTCAAATGCAGGTATTTTAATGTTTGCTGAATTTATTCTTGTGTACAGGGTGGATTTATTGTGTGCAGTAGGCTGCTCTAAATATGACCAAACCAGAACTGGACTAAAGAGAATGGATTTAAACTTTTCCTCCCTAACTGGTGATCTGAAAGCTTGGTGCCATGTGCTGGTTTATAATCCCATAAACTTTCACCATCACTTGAGGCATTGCTGGATGCCCAGGGCAGGGTGTTGGACGGGGTGAGGTGGGGTTGGATTGAGCACAGCAGCTCCTGTGTTCAGGAATTCTGGAGCCCAGCTTTTCCGAGGGGTCTGGGCCATGTGAGCTGGCTCCTGATGTAAACTGTGCCTGTAGCAAACCAGTGTGGTTGTCTGATGTTACTGGGGCATTTCTTTTTATCCAGCTTCCCAGTAGCTGTTTTCCCCATGAATATAGAGTCTGTCTTAACACCAGGGCTCCAAAAACAGGCTGGGGCTTGTTCTCCACAAATATTCCTTTAGAATTGAAAAGGCCTTCTGATGGTGGAAATGTCAGCCCTTAGTTGCTTTCTAGTTTTGTACAGATTTGCACTTTATTTTTATTTCTAATGTAGTGTAACAGTATTTAATGTGGGGAATATGCCTCCTTCTCCACCCTCTGCCCTGCCAAATGATCCAGCACACATTCCAGCCACTCTAGTCCATAGTAAACCTTACAGATTTAGGTAATTAGTGTGAAGATCAAGATGGTGGGAGGTGGAGGCTTCACTTGCCCCCAGAGGATGAGCACTGAGTTTTGGTTTTGCTGATCCAGGAGCTGTCAGTCTTGTCTGTCCTCAGCAAACTGAAAATCCCCAGTTGCTGCTGATGGTAAAACTAATGGATTTGACAAGTTTTTTATGACATAAACAGAGCAGGCAGCTTCCCACAAGTCCCTGTCCATGGCAGGGGGCTGGAACCAGATGGTCTTTGAGGTCCCTTCCAGCCCAAACCATTCCATGAAGTCAGAGTGAGCTCCTGCAGGTGAATGTGAAGCTGGATCCTCCTCCTCCGTTTGATTTTTCAGCTAAATAATTAGAGCTGATTATCTGGGACTAGACCACCAACACCTGATCAAATGGACACTGGCCACAAGAAAAAGTCTTTCCATCGACTGCTTGTAATGCAGCAATTTTGTGACTTAGGCTGAGGCATGAGCACCACGAATGATTTGGGAAAAAACCCCTTTCTCTCTCCCAAAGAAAAATAACTCTGCACTTTATTTCAGTATTCATGTCATGTGATCCCAGCTGATCCATTGGCCTGTATTTGGGAAAAAATAAGTGGGGTTTGGTGTCTTTAAAATCTTCAGTAGGAGTTGTATGACCTGGGAGCTCAAGTGTTGGAGATGCCTTTAATACCAATTGACCAGGGATTTCCCATATTCCCGCCATTAAATGTTTGGAAATATTTGAGTGTTTCTGAAAAGAAGACGTTGTGTTTCATTCTTAGCTTCATGTTTTATTTTGAATGAGAAATATATCTCGCTGCTTCTCAGTTTGCTGCATCAGCCCTTGAACCAGGTAGGCTGGAGGATGGTGTCTGAGTTCATTATTTGAGTGCCTTCAGTGGGGGAAGGACTGCAGCCCTGCCTCCTTCAAAACAGACACTTTCTGTTTCGAAATGCTGTTTTTAAAGATCTTTTTCCCCTCTCTGAAAGGCACACACGATGTTCACTGCCATTGCAATTGGTCCAAGCCTGTAAAAGCTACTCGAGTACAGCTGCAAATGGTGCATTGAGAAATGGCTGTGTGCAATTCAGGCCCAGAGATGGGAGGCTGTGTGTTTGAAGTGATGATAACGCTGCCAAATCCCATCTGCTGAGAGCATCAAGCTGCCGTGTTCTCCTCTCCTCTGTTTTCTCTATCAAATCCCCAGGAGAGGCTTTGAGGCACAACTCCAGAGTATTGATTGTTCAAAGGGAAAATGGATGTAGTTTTGTTACATTTTTGATATCAGTAAAATATTGCGTTCCTCTGCTGACAATAAGTATCTTGTTTTCAACGGCACGCTGACATTATGTAATTTAAATTAAAGCAAAAATTGCCAGGAGTGCTCAAAAATCACTTGGAAGGAGAAGTGTGTGGGTACAAATAATCACATGGAGAGTCACTTTAGATTCGGGAGAAAAATGAAATTTTTTTTACAATGAGGCTGTTAAAAAAATGGCACAGGCTGCCCAGAGAAGCTGTGGCTGCCTCAGCCCTGGAAGTGGCCACAGTCAGGCTGGATTTTGGGTTTGGAGCACCTTGGGATAGTGGAAGGTGGAACAGCCTGGCCTTCAACAATTCCAGGGATGGGACAGCCACCACTTAGGTACAGATTGCCCCTTAATAAAAATATTAAGTTAAACAAAACTCCCTTTTCCACAACAGCACCTGAGTTTAACAGACTTCTGTAGAAGTCTTCTTGAAGTCTAAATTCTATTTACCTTGGCAAATCATCTGCAGAGACCTCAGGGTGATCAGAACACTGGTTTCCTAACAGGAAAATCAGGCACTTTATTGTAATTTTTATAATGGGTTTTCCAGTGCGTATTTCAGATCAGTCTTGTTTAGAAATTAAAGGTATTTTTGCTAAAGTGTTCTTGCTTCAAATGCCTGGAAGATAACCGAGCAAATCTTGCATTTCACCCTGAAAATCAGGAAATAGCTCTGTAAATGCAACCTTGAGGCTTTTGGATGAGATTTTGAAGACTGATTTATGCTAACACACACTAGTAAATAACATAAATTGTCTGTTATTTGCTAAAGAGAAAAATACCAATTGTAAACTTTTTTTTTTCCCCTTTTTCCAAGATAATCTGTTTTACCTTTTAAAAGGGCAAATGCTCGAGAAGGACAAGTACCAAGGGAACAGCACGTAGCTGTTCCTGGAGAGGTTTAGGTTGGATGGTAGGAGAAGATTCTTCCCCCAGAGGCTGCTGGGCACTGCCCAGGCTCCCCAGGGAATGGGCACAGCCCTGAGGCTGCCAGAGCTCCAGGAGAGTTTGGACACCGCTTCCAGGGGTGCACAGGGTGGGATTGTTGGAGTGTCTGTGCAGCTCTGCAGACTCTGTGTCCCCTCCTGCCGTGTTGTCCCTGTGAGTGCCACGTCCCGGTGGGCTCTGGGGATGGGCCGTCGCCAGGACCCCGTTGCTTCTCTCGTTTCCAGACCAGCCTGGCCCACAGGCTCGTGAACCGCGAGGGCTCCGTGACGCAGCTCCCGCTCTACACCTCGCCCTCCCTGCCCAACATCACGCTAGGACTGCCTGCCACCGGCCCTTCCAGCGTAAGTGGGGTTGGCATCAGCCCCTGGGATGTCGCTGGGGTTGGCATCAGCCCCCGGAATGTCCCTTAACCTGCTGTGCCGTGGTGCGTTTGCAGGCGGGACAAGCGCAGCAGGACGCGGAGAGGCTCGCGATCCCAGCCTTACAGCAGCGGATCTCCCTATTCCCTGGCACTCACCTCACTCCCTACCTGAGCACTACAACGTTGGAGAGGGATGGGGGAACTGCACACAACCCTCTCCTGCAGCACATGGTCCTACTGGAACAGCCAACTGCACAAACGCCCCTGGTCACAGGTGAGCGCTCCGCGGGAAGCACTCGGGCACCTGGGAAAGAGAGGAAACCAGCAGGGATCTGTTGGGTTGTTGTCAGGGCAGCCTCTAGGTCCTGCATCAGCTCTACACCCTGCAGGTAGAACATAAAACCTTTGTTGACTCCTTGATTGGTGGTGATTTTTCCAAAATCGGATCTCCCACCTCATTTTGTTGGGATGAAAATAAATACTCTTATTCCATCAGGACAGCAAAAGTTGGTAGGTAAAAGTTAAAAACTCATTTGTTAAGAGCTCTGAGCAGTTGAGATCAAAGTGGAGGCAAAAACGTTGCATCTTAACGGTTCCTGTTTTCCACGGATGCTTTCTATTCCATGAAAACATGAAAGGGACGCACTTAGAAAATCAGGGATTTAAAACACTTCCTTTCCACCATTCATATAAATAGCAAAACTGTGGCAAAGTCAGCTGCCTCCCAGCAGATTGTATTTGTTTGTGTGCGCTCCCTTTCCAGGACGTTAATTGCCGTGAGTCACTCCCGGTGCTGGGTTTTCAGAATGAACTACCTGTGGGAAGGCCTGTGGCTATAAATAGGCTGGATTCAAAGCCATCGTTCCCACTGGGATGCGTTCCTGGTTTCCTGTGTGTGGTGCTGGGACAAAGGATGTTCTGCCTCAGTTGCTGACGTGTTGGTTTTCCTTCCCTTCCTTCCATTTCTAAGGGAAGTTCTTGGGAGGTGTCAGCCCCTGCAGCATTGGATGCACTGGTTGTGTGTCCAAACCCCGGGAATATCCACGGGGTTGGGATAAGCTTGGGAGCACGTAGACATGGGGAGGCTGAAGCAGAGAAGTGTGGTGTTTGCTTCCCTCAGTTTCCAGCATGCTGTGTTTTCTTGCAAGCAAATTCCTTCTGCTCCACCTGCTCTCTGCAGTGCTTCCCGAGCGAGTACAGCGTGTTACAGCCCCAACACTCAGGAGGAAGAGTCAGGGCAGGGAAACAAGGAGGGACACACGTTCCAGAGGCAGCAGCTGAGAGACAGCGAGCTCACACGTGGTCCCCAAAGCCTTGAGTGCACCGGCTGCCAAGCTGCAGTTAATATTTGGAAATTCCTTGGAAACAGAGTGGAGTTTATTAGGATTCTGCTGGAGAGCCTTGAGCTCTGGAGATAGTCCCCCAACAGCTGCAGAATTATCCAGCCATGATGGCTGTCTCTGTGCTGGAAGGTAGACATGGGCAGTTTGAGAAGCTAGACCAGAATTTCTTAGTTGTGGCATTCCTCTTGGGAGTGGTTGCTCCGGGTAGTATCCTTCATGTTGTAATACATGTCCTGAGGTTCCATATTCCTCATGGAACATATTTGGGGCTTGGAGCAACTTGATCTAGTGGAAGGTGTCCCTGCCCGTGGCAGGGGGTGGAATGAGATGAGTTTTAAGGTCCCTCCCAAGCCCAACCATTCCAGAATTCCGTGAACATGGTTTCTCCTGGAAAGCCTTCCCAGGAGCACCTTGGCCATTGCAAGGTAGTCTTCCAAAATACCCTGTGCAAGCTCTGCTGTCTGATTTGAAGTTTTGGGAGGAGGAGCTGTGCTCTCAGGGAAGGGGAGCACATCCTTCCCAATTATCCTTGTATTCATACACAGACCCGCGTGTGTGTACACACCGACATCTGTAGAGACATGCTTTTATAAAATCAAATACCCTTTCACATGATTCCTTTCAGAAACAGCAGAGAGTGGGAGAAACTCTTCAAGTCTTCTGAGAAAAGAGGCTTTCACATGAGTCAGCTCCTTCCACGTAGGGCAGCTCTGTGAATCAGTGGGAAAGGAGGTCACATCCTGAGACACAAATGCCAAGGTGTTTCCAATCCTCGGCATCCAGCTGGCTGCAGACTTCTGGGCAGCTTCTCCCTTTCTTAAACCAAATCCTGAGGGGAGCAGAGGGCTTCTTGGTCAAAAGTGAGTGCAGCCCTACCCCTGCTGGGGAAGCAGCTGGTTCCTGCAGCTTGAATTGAACCTGGGATTGCTCCCTAAACCAAGGCGAGCTGTGAGGTTTAAACTTCTCCAGACCACTGTGGTCTCGTGTAGCAACAGAAGGGTCTGTAAGGTGTTGCTGGTTTCAAGACATGAGGTGTTTCCAGAGGGTCTCTGAGTCACCCAGCAGACACAGAACTCAAACCAAGCAAAGCCTGACTCCGTGCAGTGGTAATTAATTGATCTGCTCTCTCTCAAGGCAGCTCCAGCTGTAGATGGCGCGGTGGCTGGGTTTGACGTGGTATCACTGTCACCATCAGCGTTACTCAACAGCCATTTTCTCCCTTCCTTTCTTCTTCCTTTTGTTTCTCCTCTGCTGCTTTTTCCTCCATATTATCTTCAGACTGGTATCTTTCAGGACTGCCCCTGCACGCACAGCCCCTGGTGGGTGGAGAGAGGGTCTCCCCTTCGATCCACAAGCTGCGGCAGCACCGCCCGCTGGGCCGCACCCAGTCTGCTCCCCTGCCCCAGAACGCCCAGGCCCTGCAGCAGCTGGTGATCCAGCAGCAGCACCAGCAGTTCCTGGAGAAACACAAACAGCAATTCCAGCAGCAGCAGCTGCACATCAACAAGGTAGGCACCAAGCTTGCAATGCCTTATTTTCCTCCAGGGCAGCTTCAGGCGCGCGATGTCGGGGTCTCTAGCGCAGGTGTGTGTGTGGGCTCTACCTCCAGCATCCCTGGGCCTCTCATCCCTGGGCCTCTCATCCCTGGACCTCTCATCCTCGGACCTCTTGTCCTTGGACCTCTCTCGAGCATGACAACACCAGAAAGTATTTGTGAGAGAAGTTATTCAGATTTACTGAAATGTTTGCTGAAAGGATGAGAGACTTAGGGGTGTTCAGCCTGGAGGAGAGAAGGCTTCAGAGAGACCTCAGAGCCTCTTGCAGTGCCTAAAGGAGCTCCAGGAGAGCTGGAGAGGGACTGGGGACAAGGCATGGAGGGACAGGACACAGGGAATGGCTTCCCACTGCCAGAGGGCAGGAATAGGTGAGATACTGGGAAGGAATTGTTCCCTGTGAGGGTGGGGAGGCCCTGGCACAGGGTGCCCAAAGAAGCTGTGGCTGCCCCTGGATCCCTGGAAGTGTCCCAGGCCAGATTGGACAGGGCTTGGAGCAACCTGGGATAGTGGAAGGTGTCCCTGCCTATGGCAGGGGGTGGAACTGCATCATCTCTAAAATCCTTTCCCACCCAAATCACTCTGGGATTTGTACTGTTTGAGGCTCGCTAAACACTCCTCCCAAGGAGTTCCAGTGGAGGCTTTCCCTAGGAAACCAGCAATTCCAGCAGCAGCTTTGGGGCTCAGGAGGAGCCCGTGGCAGGCAGCCTGAGTTCAGATCATTGGTTTCTTTTACAGCAGATATTCCTCCAAGTATTTCCACTGTCCCAGCCCTGCGAGAAAACACAATTACCGAGGGCTGGATCAAAGAGTGAAAGAAGGCACAACCCCCCCCCTGCCCCGACACACACACACACCACCCCCAAACCCTTGTTTCTGGGCTGGGGCTGAGGCAGGATGATTACACAAGTCACTGACGTCAATGCTGTCCTCCTGGAGTGCTGCCACCGCGGGTGCCAGCCCTGGCCCCGGCTCAGCCCCGCGCACGGGGCCGTGGGGAGCTGCTACTCCGCAGGGATCCCATCTCCTCCACGCTCCCCAAACTCCTCAGGACCAGGCCCGTGGGGTGCGGGGCAGCGAGCTGGGGCTCTTTGTTCGGGGAAGTGTCGGCTGGAGGGATTTTTTGCGTGAAGGTTTTTAAAGCTTTTCCAAAGCCTCGGCCGTGACGTGTCCGCTGAGCTCATTCAGACTTTCTCCTGGACCTCCCAGGAGCTGGAGAGCCACTGGAGGACTCTGAATTCCAGCTTTGCTCTCCACAGCGAAATCAGTCAGAGAGGGTTTAATTAAACTGATTTCCCTGTGTTTGATTTATAGGAGTCGCGAGTTAAAATCACTTTGGTGCCAGCGCTGCGTGCGTGTGGCGGATTTCTCCCATGGGACAGCATCCAAGTGCTGACATGGGAAAAGACTTCTCCCAGATGTGGGGATATTTTAGGACCCCTCGTGTGTGTAGGAGAGTTAAGGGCACGACTAAAAATAAAATATTATTTAATTATTAACAGGACCGATAACACTGCCTGTTAATTTTTTTATTTGCAGGTTTCCCGTAAATAATACTCCTGAAGTATTTTATATATCTATATACTCATAAATCAGGCTCTTCTTAATTCCATGTGATTGTTCTAAACTTTGAGATTTTGGCCCTAAACGTTCCCTGTTAGGTGTCTGCAGATGAAATTTTTGAGGGGACTGCAGCCAAAACAAATCTTGCTGTTTCCAGGAAGGCAACTAAGGAAAAATGTGTTGTTTTACATAAAAATAATAAGAATAATCATTGGAGTAGCTGTGGCTGCCCCTGGATCCCTGGAAGTGTCCAAGGCCAGGCTGGATGGGGCTTGGAGCATCCTGGGATAGTGGAAGGTGGCCCTGCCCATGGTAGGGGGTGGGATGAGATGAGCTTTAAAATCCCTTCTAACCCAAACAATTCTGGGATTCTCATTGAGCTGAAATTCCACCATCAGCCTGCACTCCTATTTCCCATCTTTTTTGCATGTTTACTGTTCAAAAGGGAAGCACCAGGGGAGGTTTGTGTTGAAAAAGATCAGAAAAAGTTTCTCCACTGAAAGGATGATCAGGCAGTGGCACAGGCTGCCCAGGCAGTGGGAGAGTCCCCATCCCTGGAAGTGTGCACAAAACGTGTGGATTTGGCACTTTTGGGGGACAGGGTTTAGGGTGGGTTTGGCAGTGGGGGAATGGTTGGACTTGGTGGTCTGAGAGGGCTTTCCCAACCCTAAGGATTCTGTGGTTTGTAATACCAGAAGAATTTTTGCTCCAAGCCCCATCCAGCCCTGCAGGTGGGTCGTTCCCTATCCTCCAAGCACAGCAGCTCCACAGCCTCCTGGTCCTTCCAGCAGGAGGACTGAGGCTGCCTCAGACAGTTGTTTTTCCCCTGCTGTCCCATCACTTCAGGGGGAAAAAAAAAAAACAGATCAAGAGATTTCTGTAGGCTCTGGCTGCTGCAGAAGGCTCTGCCAGCTCCCTGCATGGCTGGTGCCCCCAGCCTCTCACCATCATCCCTTATCATCTCTTGTTTCTCCTTAGTCTATAAAAGTTAAAAATTAGAATCCAAAGGGAATGTGGGAAGAGCCATGTCAAGTCGAATGAGTTCAGCCTTTATAATATTTTTTTTCTATTTTTTTCCTCATTTTCATCAAAGCTGTGTCTCCAGCTATCCAGAGCTGTTCTGTTTCTTCCTTGAGTTTGTCCTTCAGCTCCAGAGGGAGGAAAGGGAGGGTCCTGCTCACTTCTGCACATCATGGCATGGTCAGGGCAGAGCTGGCCTGACGTCCTCCTTTGCTTCTTGGCTCCTCTCTTCTTCTGGTTTTCCTCCTGTGCCACCCCACCGATTGGGATCAGGGTCCCATCCAGCCCAAACCGTTCTGTGATTCCATGGTTTTCCTGCTGGGGACTCCTCATTGATCTCTGATGTGTAAAGGGCTGTCTCTAACCTGTTCCGTGGGACCTTCGGGGTCTTCAGTGTCCCAAGAACTTGCCACCATGGAGAAAGGTGTCCTGGAGAAGTTGGTATGGATTGATGGGTGTGGTGATGCACAGAGGTTGGATTTGATGATCTCAGAGGTCTTTTCCAACCTTACTGATTCTGTGATTCTATTTATCCCACCCACTGGGCAAATCCAACACCAACTGAAATGTCACTTGCCAAAAACGCAGCTTTTTTCCCCTCATGAAATGTTCCATAGAAAAATCATGACCTCTTTGTTTTCCCCTGTATTTATGACCTGACTTTGCTATGTGGTTTTTTGTTGCTTTTCTTTTTTTTTCTTTTTTTTCAATTTCTACTCTTTGTATTTCAAAGCTGTGGAGGAGAACTCTTGCCAGCTGCATGGAGCCTTTTTAAAATGCTTGTGACTAGAGAGCTGTAATTTATTCTGGAGTGAAGTTGGTATCCGCCCGAGGCTGGGGAGGCAGTGCCTTCACCAGAAGTTTATGGTGGCAGTTTGTGACAGCTAGAGGCCACTGGCTATGAAAACAGAGGAGTAACCTCGTGGCAGAGGAAGCCAGAGAGCTAATTATGGGATGGAGAGGTTATTTATGGCGCTTTGTGCTTACTATTTCAGATATATTTACAAGCATTCTCAGTGCTGCCTTTACAGCTCGCACTTTTATTCCCTCCAGTTTTAAATTGTACGAGCACGTGCCCATAAAATTGCACACATGGAAGATTTTTAGGGAGTTTGAGTGGGCCTGGGACCAGGAGATTCCCTTTGCAAAGGGAGAGCAGACGGAATGTCTGAAATGTCCTTGTCATCGACCGCTTGGTCTTTTCAACCTTCACTGTGGTTGTCGTTTAATTCTTACATTTTTAAGGAGTAGGAATAATGTAAAACTTCTAGGGAATTACACTGCCTCTCATTCCCATTAGGTATGACAATGGCACTGCAAGTTATTTTTCCCAGCAATTACCTCGTGCAGTTCAGAAGTTCAAAAGGCATTAAGTTCAAAAGCTTGAGACCTTCGATCCAAGAGGAAAAAAAAAAAACCAAAAAAACAAGTAGCAGATGGTTTATGATGATTTAATTATCCTTAAAACAGATCACGTTCATCAAGCCTAAGAGGGCTTAAGGAAAATTGGTGGAAGAACTTTTAGCTTAATGTGGTTTGGTTATTCAGTGTGTGTTACAAGGAATGAAACTGGGGGGGGGGGCAGGGGGAACCTCACAAAAATCCTTGAGGGGTTTTGATCCCTGAATCTTTGCAGGGACCTCCTGAGGTCACTGAGGGCAATGTCCCTCCTCGCACAGGTTGCCCAAGGACCTCCAAGGATGAAGACTCCAGAACCTCTCTGAACAGCCTGTTCAAGTGCTTGACCACCCTCATAGGAAAAAAAAAATAGGTTTTATTGTGTTCAGGAGGAATTTTATGGGTTTTAATTTGTGCCCATGGTCTCTTGTCCCATCACCTGTGAGTGCAACCCATGAGAGTCCTATGGACTTAAGTATATCCAGGTTTTCTTAAGTGTTGCCTAAACCTGGTAATTCCTGCTCCAAGGGACGTTTTCCTTGTTCCAGACTTTTCCTCTGGTGTCAGAGTCCTGGGATTCCTGAAGGATGGTCTTAAATAAGGTGTTAAGTTGCCGTGGCCTTTTCTGTGTCATGTGCCACCAGGTCCTTTCCCTCACTGAGCAATGGGACCAGGATCTCCTTGGTCTTCCTCTTTCCTTTCTTCATGTCCCTTGCCAGATTCGACTCCATTCCTGCCCCTCTGCCTTGCCTAAGTTATATGGCAGAGCCTTCCTTCCTACTTTTTGGGGGAAAAAAGGCTCAGTTCCAGGTTGGAGCCTCTGTTCTTCAAAAGAGCAAGTTACTGACAAATAGTCCCTCCTCCTGCATATGTTCAATAACCATGTTTTGATTTAGCTTTATTGGATTTAAAATCAATATTGCTTTCCATACCGATGACCTAATCCTCATTAAAGCTTGCCCTGACAACTTTCAAAGTGCAGCAGTTTCTTTATAAGCCTGTGAAACAGGGGCAGCCTGAGCTCTTTGAAAGGGAGGAAATAGATTGGTTTTCCTATGCTGGAGTTAAAAACAGGTCACATTTGGGGTTTGTTTGGATTTTTTTTATATCCCAAATAAAAATCATAAGCAGTCTGAGACAGAAAACTGTGGATTTTATCTTGCAAAGAACTTACAAAAAGTCTGAGTGAATTACAGTGAAAATTAAATTGTTCCTTTTGGTTTAGGAGCTGCTCTCAGAGACGTTTACTGTGTCTGGTTAGGTAGGTCATGTTAGAACAGTGCTGCTCTTGAGGTTTGCGTGTTCCGAGTTTCCTCTTAACCAGCTCCATAAGAGTGCAGATTTTTGAGTAATCATTATTTCAGCCTCACAGATGAAATGCAGCGAGCGAGTCGAGGTGATGTTGGGCAAACAGGCAGCAAAAGCCCTCTTGGAGGGTTCGTGTCTCTTGTGTACTTTCAGAATTTAATTGCCAAACATCTCGATGGCTGCTCTGCGGGTTTGTGAATGGAGTGGCATCTGGAGGCGTGCAGGGACAAGAGGCTCTTATTCCTTCAGAGGGAAAATGAAGAGGAAAATAAGGGGATGTCATCACTTGGGACATGGGATTTCAGAGCCCTTGATGCCAAGATTGCCCTGACCTTTCGCTGCCTTGTCCCGGGCCTGGATTGTGAGACAGAATAACTCCAAACTGCTCATTCCCATGAGCCTGGAGAACAGAGCGAGCTCTGCCCGTGGTGGGACTCAGCTCACTGATCGCTTTGGGCTTCTTCCAGATCATCTCCAAGCCCACCGAGCCGGCTCGGCAGCACGAGAGCCACCCCGAGGAGACGGAGGAGGAGCTGCGGGAGCACCAGGCCCTGCTGGAGGAGCCCTATGGCGACAGGGCCGCGGGCCAGAAGGAGCCCCCGGGGCTGCCCAGCGTGGTGCAGGTCAAGCAGGAGCCCATCGAGAGCGATGAGGAGGAGGCAGAGCCCCAGCAGGAGTTGGAGTCTGGGCAGAGGCAGGCGGAGCAGGAGCTGCTCTTCCGCCAGGTGAGCTCGCAGAGCGCCGGGTCTGGCGCTTGGCTCATCGTAAATCATGGATTTGGGCTTGGAAGTCACCTCGTGCTGCTCCAAAGGGGAGGCTCTGAGGGGAACCAGCTGCTGAGGGTTGGCTGGGTACAGGAACCCGATGTAAAATCAGGTGATTCCTTCCCTGGAATCTGGCTCACCTGGACAAAACACAGTCGCTGTGTTTACTGAGCCACTCCCATGGCTGCTCCTTTGGGAAGCCAAAAGCATATCCTAACATTTCTGAGCACTACCCACCAGCAGAGGGTTTTATTTTGGTTTAATGATTTAAAACTGATTTCTCCAGTGAAAAGCTGCATGTAAGGGAACAGGGGACAAGTGGAAGGTGTTCCTGCCTCAGAATTAGAGATCCTGGAGCCTCCAGCCTGGCTCTCTTTTGAGGGGAAACACCCGAGGCTTGTGGATTGCTGGTGATAAGTCCAATAACAAGGTAGCACAGTGTAATGGAGCTGATCCATGCCCTCCAGGAATGTCATTGGGATGTTGCTCAGGAATTACATTTGTCCAGGGAAGCTGTGGCCACCTCATCCTTGGAACTGTCCAAGGCCAAGTTGGACAGGGCTTGGAGCACCCTGCGATAGGGGAAGGTGTCCCTGGCCATGGCAGAGGGGTGGAATGGGATGAGCTTTAAGGCCCAAACCATCCTGGGATTCTCTAATTCTGTGTTGCTGATAATGGACCATATTGATACCATTCCTCTGAAAGTGCAGCCTCTCCACCTTAATCCTGAATCCATGGTCACACCTCAGGTGTCTATAAAATAGTATCTCCTCTGCGACTGTTTTGCCTCAAAGCAGGAGGGAATAAATAGAGGGAATGGGATGGGACAGCCATCCCTTCTGACCTGGAGCCTGTCCAGCTGATGGTGTGGCTGCCCAGAGAACCAGCTCAGTTCAGAGCTCTCTCTCCAGCCTAGGATCCAGCTTAGTTGGATTCATTCCATGGCCTGGAGTGTTCCCCTGTTAAATGCCCCAGTGCAGCGGGGTGGGAACGCAGCGGGAGGAAGATGAGGGAGTTCTGGGGGAGGATGGAGCTGCCTCTGCTGGTGCCCCTGTCAGTGTGCCCCAGGCTCAGGGCTGGGGCTGCACACGCTGTGCCCGCCTGACTCAGCCCTAGAAATGTCACATCTTCCTTTGCCGCACGCGAGGAAAAGGAGTCCCAAGGCCTGAGAGCCTTCAAAAACCCTGCTGGGAAGGCCCTTTCAGCAACTGCCTGCTTCTCTTGCCCACAGCAAGCCCTGCTCCTGGAGCAACAGAGGATCCACCAGCTGAGGAACTACCAGGCATCGCTGGAGGCGGCCGGCATGCCCGTGTCCTTCGGGGGACACCGGCCCCTGTCCCGGGCACAGTCCTCCCCTGCCTCGGCCACCTTTCCCATGTCCGTGCAGGAGCCACCCACTAAGCCAAGGTTCACAACAGGTGAGCTTTTGGGGAGCCTGGGGGTGACCAATTTGTCTTCTGTTGGGCTGTTCTGCAAGGGCATGGAGTGACAGGAAAATGGGGAATAGCTTTAGGCTGGGAGGAGGGTTAGATGGGATGTTGGAAGGAAATCCGTCCCTGTGAGGGTGATAAAGTTGCCCAGAGAAGCTGTGGCAGCCCCATCCCTGGAAGTGTCCAAGGCCAGGTTGGATGGGGTTTGTAGGAATCTGGTCTACTGGAAGGTGTCCCTGCCCTGCCCACGAGATAAGCTTTAAAGTCCTTTCCAACCCAAACCCTTCCATCATGATTATTTTAGGATTTCCTTTCCCGTCCCTGCAAATCCATCAGTGTGGGCTGTGCGTCTCATCCCCATTTGGGTACTCCATAACATCCTGCCTTCCTCAAGAGCAGATTGAGTCATCCCTGTTGTCCTGCTTGTCCCTTCCCCAGAGCAAAAATAACCAAAAATACCCTGCAGCCACCAGCAGCAGCACAGCCCTGGGGCTGTGGATCTCCAGGCAGGCAGAGCGTTGTGACAGAGGCTGTGACAGAGCTAATGTAGAGGCGAGGCAGGGAGAGCCAGTGCTCCTGAAGGACAGAGTGCCAAATGCAATGCTGGCTCTGTTTCCTCCTCCTTCTCCAGTCCCTCCATAGTCTCATGCCATCAGTTATCCACTCCGGGCTCCCTGCCAGCCTTCCCTCCTCCTCTCACACAGGAGTCCGTGCCTGCAGGTCAGGAAAAAATGAGGTGAGCTGGTGATTTCAACTTGTCTTGAGGAGACAAAGAGACCAAAGAGTGTTGGCTTACCTGTGAGGGAAAATGATGAGTGCAATCCTGTGTTCGTGCTAAATAGGTGTTGATCCCCATCCCTACAAGTGTTCACAGCCAGGCTGGAGCAACCTGGGATAGTGGAAGGAGTCCCTGCCCATGGCAGGGGTGGAACAAGGTGGGATTTAAGGTCCCTTCCAACCCAAACCACCCTGGGATTCTGCGATCTCCCCACCAAGACTAAAAGCAAAAAAACTTAATTGTTTTTCCCATATCCTGACAACCAACTTTTCTCCTCCAAAATCCTTTCTGCCTCTTCAGTGCCCTTACCAACAGCTGAAAGTTGATTTTCTGTGCAACTGCTCGAGCCCTGTGCTGGGTGATGAGGACTGATTTCAAAGTCCGCCTTCTTCCCCAAATGTCAGGCTCTTACTTTGTGAATGAACACTTTGCAACGTGATGTGTTTCCTGGGAAAAGGAGAAGGAGGGAGGGGGAAACAAAATCCACAACGCCCAAATGAGAGCGGCTCATGATGTTGTTTCCCTTTCACTTCTGCTTTTATTCCGTTTTTAACCTACACTTCTTGCATCACTCAGCGCTGTGAATGGGGTTTATTTTCAGGCCCTGGCGGTGCAGTGGTAGTGGCGTGTTCAGTGTGACTCTGTTCCTCAGCTCCTGGCTGCAGGCAGGGTGGGAAGCGTGTGCTGTCAGCTCTGGAAAAACCCAGGGAAAGGCTCGCTTTTGCAAATCAGCCCTTTAAAATCCCTATTTGTTTTTAATGTTAAAGCCCGGAATTTCAGCAGAACTGCATTTCTAACACAGTCAGTTCCGGCCAGATTGATACATTCTGGCTTTTGCCGGGGGTGCAAGGAAAAGTCCCCTGGCTCAGGGTCAGAGCAGGTGTAACTTGAGCTTCTAATACACTTAACCCCAAACCTTGGGGCTTTAAAAACGAGGAAGCCTGGCCCTGCTTGAAGGGATTATTCATTCCTTCTCTTTCTTCCCTCCTCCTCCTCCTCGGCCAGTATTGAAGCTGCCCAATCAATCACACGCAAGAATCTAAACATACAATAAGTAACATTTCCTACCAGAGGATCTGTGTTTGACTCAGATCTGTGCCTCTGAATTTCATTCAGTATTGCAGGCAGCAGTAAGAGTGCAGATTTGAGAGCTGTGCTGCTTGGAAAAGGTGCTGTTCCAGTATCAGGATTTATTTTCCTCGGAGGCAGGGTTTAGAAAAACTAAAAAAATGGCTTAAAATAAGAGGTGGAATATCAA
Organism: Picathartes gymnocephalus; assembly: GCA_013390045.1. Lineage (NCBI taxonomy): Eukaryota > Metazoa > Chordata > Aves > Passeriformes > Picathartidae > Picathartes > Picathartes gymnocephalus. The sequence goes on along the minus strand of WEKY01006537.1, from coordinate 162,357 downwards.
ACTGCTTTTATCCAGTGCTGCACAGAGTGATGAGGTGCAGGATGCTTCAAGTAGTTCACCTGCAAAATACCATTTTCATGGCGTTTATCCAGGTTAAGATTCCAAGGGCTTGACTTTTCTTCTCCCTTCCATCTCTGCATCTATGCTGGCTGAATGGATGAGGAAAACAACAATAAAATCAGGCATTCACTGGCATTGATTCAGGTGCAAAGCATAAAGGTCAAGACCTCTGTGCTAGTCCTAAAACTAGTTTTAGGTCTGGTTTGCTTAACCAGCACTGTCTGCATAGGAGAGGCACAGAATAAAACCCCACTGCCACGGGCATGGAAGCAGGAGAAAGGGGAGGAAAGGTGTTTCAGGTGCTGAGCATGTGTGTGAGTTAAATTGCCTCATGTTTTGTTGGAGTTGTCCACGGCAGCTTGTCGGGGATTGTGCTTCTGGAGGTGGATACTAAAGCTTAATCACTGGGATTGAGCTATTCTTTGGAAGGCAGGAAATTAAAGTCCTGGGTGTTTTTCAAAAGCAAGCAGTGCTGAAGTGCATCAGGCTTCTTTTTCCCGAGGAAAATCCATCTGGCTGATAAGTGGCTGCTTTGGAGACTGATCCCAAGGCAGAGGAATGAGGGTTGGAATTGGTGTGATGGTTTGGTGAGGGGGCTGCAAGAAGCAAACCTCGTTGAATGGCCCTAATTAAGCACAACTCTGGATGTGAAAGTGGCCCTTAGGAGATCAGTCATTGTCCAACAGACAAAGCAACTGTTCCTCCCTTTCATGTTTGGGATATTCTATAGAAATAGTACAGAAAGCTGATGCTCTCCCTGGACTGAGTTAGCTCCAGACAGCTGGAAGTTCTGGGGTTGATGTATATTTTATTTTCCTGTCTCTCTCGGTGACCGACACCTGAGACTTCAAAGGTACAGCACAAAACTGCAGCTCTCAAACATGATGTCCATTACTCCACATCAAAGTGAAAGCCGTGCCCTTCCTGGATCCTTCCAGCAATCAGTTTGATGTCCCGAAGCATGACATTTAATTTTCCTTCCTCCCAGAAAGGCAGTCCTTGAACTTGCCCTCTCTAGCTCGAGCAGCCCCCGTGACTTTAATGAATGCTCGTGCCTGCCCTGTTCTACACACTTGAATAAGGATCCTCAGGTTAGGCCATTAATTTGCATAGCTCCAATTATCCAGTCTCTGATCTCCTGCAAAAATGGGTCCACAAATTATTCTGATGTCCTGCATTAAAGGGTTTTTCCTGTCTGATGAAGGCATTTATTCTCTCCTGTGCAGAGCAATATAATTATCTGAACCTCAGATCATATGTTTGTTCTGCCAAGAAAAGCCAGTTGGTTTTGCTTTAGTGCTGACCTTTAAAAATGATTGTTCTTATGTCTGAAAAGAGTCTTGCTTCCAGCACCACTTCAATTAACTTGTAACAGGCAGTGTAGTTTTGTATTTTGAGCTTAAATTGCCGAGCTTCCCTTTGTGTGTGTGTGTGCAGCTGAGTGTCCCCAGCCACAGGAAGGAACTGGAACAGGTCCCTTTTCCACTGGGCTGGTTTCTAGGAAAGAGAAATGATGGGTGACATGTGAGGGCAGCGCAGAAGAACTGAGACACGGCTGTTATCAGTGAACCCTTGGGAAAGGAGAGAACTGACTTTTGTTTGAGGTGGGATAGAATCCTTTGGTGCTTTGGGTTGGAAGGGACCTTGAAGATGATCCAGTTCCATGGGCAGGGACATCTCCCACTGTCACAGGCTGCTCCAAGCCCTGTCCAGCCTGGTCTGGAACACTTCCAGGGATGGGACAGCCAGAGCCTCACCACCCTCACAGCCTCACATTTCTTCCATCAATCCAATCTAAATTCCTCTTAGTTTAAGACCTTGCGCTCGTTCAGTTAAACTCAGACTGGGGTGAAGGCTTCTCCTCAGGTGAATTCTGAGCTTGCCTTGGCCCAGCAGCTCCAGGTGGCGTTTGATGCTGTGAATCAAACACGGGAGACCTCGGCAGAGCTTTGCAGCACAACCTCCTCCAGGTGAACTTCGGCTGAACCGATGGGCTCTGTTCTCTCTCTGGAACCCAGCGTGGTTTGGCTTTCGGGGGATGTTTTTTTCCCTTTGCACTCACCTACAGCAAAGCTGCCAGACCCCTCCCCTGGGGCTGCAGACCTGCCAGGGAGTGCCAGGGAGAGCAGGGAGCCAAGATTCCCGGTGGCACAGCGTGCCCACACCCAGCCAGGAGGTGGGATTGCACTGGAGCCAGGCCTGGGGAACGTGCAGGGGCACAGCCTCAGCACCAGCTGCTCTCAGGGTTCCCTGCAAGCCCTTGGAGCTCCCAGACTGAGCTGGGAATGCGGGTGTGCCCACCTGGGATTTCCCTGGAATGCTGTCAGCTGGGGTGCACGTCCTTGGACACGGGAGCTGGGACCGGCTCCTGCCGCTGCTGCCTTCAGAGGCTTTGGGTTCTCATCGAGAGCTTTGGATTCCATAGAAATCGTGGAAAACCTTGGGTTGGAAAGGACCTGATGGATTATCTGGTTTGAAATCTCTGCCATGGCAGGGACACCTTCCACTACCCCATGTTGCTCCAAGCTGGCCTTGGACATTTCCAGGGATCCAGGTGCAGCCACAGCTTCCCTGGGAATTCCGTCTCAGTCCCTCCCCACTCTCTCAGGGAACAATTCCTTCCCAATATCCCATCCATCCCTGCCCTCTGGCAGTGGGAAGCCATTCCCTGTGTGCTGTCCCTCCATCCCTTGTCCCCAGTCCCTTTCCAGCTCTCCTGGAGCCCCTTCAGGCCCCGGAAGGAGCTCTAAGGTCCCTTTGGAGCCTTCCCTTCTCCAGGTGAGCACCCCAAGCTCTCCCAGCAGAGATGCTCCAGCCCTTGGACCAACTTTCATACAGATCCATTGTACAAGAAACCCTTTTCTTGGGGAAAAAAACCCAAACCAACCACTTCTATTCTGTATTCTGGAACTTCTGGTTGAAGGAAAGGTGGGCTCAAACATTTGCCTTTGTGTCTTTCGCTCACAGTTTTGGCTTAGAACTGTTGACTCCATGGTGCAAAATACACTCCCTTTTTCCTATAACTGGCAAATTTTTGGTGTTTTTTTTAACCTGAGAGCAATTTTGTCCCCTCTCCTGCAGGCCTTGTGTACGACACGTTGATGCTGAAGCACCAGTGCACCTGTGGAAACACCAACAGCCACCCCGAGCACGCGGGCAGGATCCAGAGCATCTGGTCCAGGCTCCAGGAGACGGGGCTGAGGGGCAAGTGTGAGGTGAGGAAAACACCAGAAAAGGCCACATTAATTAACTGTTTTTATTAGTATTATTAATATTATTACAGCAGCAGCATCATCGTTGTTATTTTATTATTATGATTGTTATTATTATTACTAATATTACTATTATTATTATTACTAATATTACAACTATTATTGTTGTCGTTGTTATTACTAATATTACTATTACAACATCATCATCATCGTTATTATTATCATTATTATTATTATTATTATTATTATTATTATTATTATTAGTCCCCCCTACAAATAGCAAGATAAGATGTGACCCTCTCATTTGTTACCCCTCCGTTTATTCCAGCAAAAACTGTGGAGCTTTTCTGTGGTTTAATAATTTCCTTAATGCTCTTCAATAAGTAATGGTCAAGCTGTGCTGTAAAAGGAGTGGGGGTAGGAGGATGGCACTGAGCACCATTCCCTCACAAGAGGTTAAATTCGATTTATTTGATACATTTTAAGAGCAAGCAAACGGAGAGAAAAGCTTCGGTATAAAGAATGAAGATTAATAATAAAAATTAACGAGTGGTTATTGGTTCTAACTACCAGCAGTGGTGATAAACGGGGCTGTAAGTGTGTTCATCAATTCTCTGAGCATCTGAGGGGGCTGAATCCCAGGGCATAAATATTCCAGCAGTGTCAGGATCTGGCTGGGAATGTTCCCGATCCATCAGATGAGACATCCACGCGGTGGCAGCACTGCCATTGCCTGAATTTCCCTCTCCTTGCCCTCGGTCATCCCTTTCAAACCCGTCTCTGTCTGTGGATACCCATTTTAATCGAATTTGGGGATTATTTGGGACCAAAAAACCCTCGTTGCTAATTACCTGGCCTCCTCGGTGGCTGTCACAGATGTTCTCTAAGTTCCTCACTGTAAGATCCCAGGCAATATTATTGGCCCTAATTTCCTGCTGATTTCCTTAAGGAAAATTTATTTTCCCTAATCTCTGTGCTTAACTCGGTACTTTTGGTTGCTCTCACGACGGGAGCTGTTGTTGATCTTCAGCTGCTTTCCAGCTGTGTTTCTCTCCTGACCACTGGTGGCTTTCAGCCTCACCAGACTCTTCTTTTTTTCCAAAAATGCCAAATTTCTGCCTTAATTCCCTGCTGGCTTTCTTCAAGCTCTGCCCTGCCATGTCAGGATGCACTCCCTTATCTCTCTGGTCACCTTTCCTTCATCCCCACCGCCTCCTGCCTGCACCCATCTTAAAATTTCCTTTTTTATCTCGAATGGATCTGAGGATGACTTTCTATGCCAAGCAAACAAATGTTGTGAGTACGGGATCAACCCAAATTCTTTCATATTTCCACCTCAGGACCCGCTTTAGTGTTTTGCTGGCTGTCTGGATGGCTCACTAAGGAAACAGAAAGGAGAGCCAAGCAGTTCAGCAGCGATTTCCTCACCCTTCTCCCTCCCCTTTCAGTGCATCCGTGGCAGAAAGGCGACGCTGGAGGAGCTGCAGACGGTTCACTCGGAAGCCCACACGCTGCTCTACGGCACAAACCCTCTCAACAGGCAGAAACTGGACAGCAAGAAGCTTCTAGGTATCATTCCCTCGGGGGGAGGAAATCCCCCTTTCTGACCCCTGGGTGAGATGCTGGGGCTCCCTCCATCCTTAGCCCTGTGCAGCTCCAAGAGGGTTGTTCCCAGCTCCATGCACAAGATCCATCTCCCTCTTTTCAGGCAGATCCCTAAACCCTGGATAGCTAAAACCTGCTTTCTCTGATGTCTTCAGAACCTAAAAGGATGTTTTCCTGAGGAGGAAAGACAGTTCAGGCAGTTTGTTTCATCCTTGGACACTCTGTGTGTTAGAAAGTTATCCTTTGTTAGGGAAGGAACTGGAGCTGCCTCCCAAGGGTTTGGAGCTGCAGCCCCCAACCAGCTGCACAGGCATGGACAAACCCCTGTCAGGTTTGTATGGATAATCAGCAAGAGAGATGCTGGGGCCTCTACATTTGTTTAATCTGGAGTGGGATTGTTTATCCCTTCCACTGCAGACCGAATCTTCCTGAAACAGGGCCGTGTCTGTTGTAAAATCCAGACAAAAATATGAAAAAACCCGATATTTTCCCAGGACAAATTCTAAGGGGTGGATGTTCAGATAACCAACCCCCCCAGGCAACCAAACCACGTGGGTTTTAGCACCTCCGTGGAGTCATCATCACCTCCCTTTGCTTCCTGCCTTTTTGCAGCAGCAGGCTGGAGGGGCAATTTGGGAAGTCCTCACGTGGGGATCAGAAAAAAAAAAAAAAAATACAGCTCTGGAACCTAGACGTTGAGAAAGTTTATTTTGGGATTAGCCTGACTTTGGGTGATGTAAAAAGAGGATTAACTCCACGGCCTGCGTGGTGTAGTGGTCACAGCAAAGGAACTGGAAAGATTTTGCTCAGTGTCCATGAGCTCCCAGAGAGGGAAGCCGTTAGCCAGTAGTTAAACATGCAATTAGCACGGTATTTATAGCTCACTTCCCACCTCTTTAAAGCCAGAGAGCCCAAAAGTAGACACCTCCAGCTGAATGATAGCTCCATTAGGATGTAAACTTTCAGGAATTTATGATGTCATGTGCTCGGGAGTGGAAAAGCATCAGCCCGAAGGAACTTCGGTAAATCTTCCCTGGGAGATCTGAGAAAATTCTCTTGGGATACTTTTCCACTCCCACCTTGATTCTGAGCATGGTCTGTCTCAACAGTTCCACAGGTGCCTTTGGAGATGCACTTTATTTGGGTAATATTTTGGGGGGGGATACCCCAAATTGTTGAACCATTCCTGATGGTTTCTGTAGAGAACCTGTGGGGGAAGCAGCTCTTTGCTCTGCCTGTGCTCCTGTAGTTCTGTGCCCCACCGTGGCTTTAATCATTCATTTTAAAGTGTCTGTAGAAATCAAGTTTAATCCTATGGAGAAGAGAAATTCTAACACTTGATGGCTTTCCAGTACAGAACATTCCCTGTTTGGATATAACTTGCAGAAAAGGAGCTGTGGAAGGTCAGGTCCCCAAGGATCTCCAGAGGAGGGGGATGTCCAGTAGCTCCTAACTGGGCTTAGACCTGGTTTCCTAAGCCCTCCAGGCACCGGTTTAGCCTGGAGATGCTGACAGTGGCACTGGCTGCCAGCCCACGTGATCCTGATGGCTTCCACAGGGATATCAGGGAATAGCTCAGTGTGGAGAGGGGAACACGGCTGTAAAAACCCCCTCCTTCGGCCACCCTCTCCCGCTGGGCCTTTAAAAGGCTCTGAAGTTTACAAACCAGCTTTGTGGGGTTCTTTTAAACGTGTTAGAGGGTGGATTTAGGGCGGGTTTGAAGGCTGAGGGCAAAGCTTTGTGTGAGGTTTAGGGATGCAAATGAGAGTTCTTTAGGGCTGAGCGTCTTGGCAGGTGTCCGATGTCTCCGTGCAAACTCTGCCTTTGATACCTCTGTGAGGAAGAAAAAAAGCCTGAGAAACCTCAGCCTAAAAGGGAAAAGGCTTTTCAGGACACAGGATGTTTCTTGTTAAGCTTCTGCAAATGATAAGGGCGATGTGCCTTCATGGAATCACAGAATCCCAGAACGATTTGGGTGGGAAGGGACCTTCAAGCCCATCCAGTGCCACCCCTGCCATCGAAGGGACACCTTCCAGTGTCCCAGGTGGCTCCAAGCCCCAGTGTCCAACCTGGCCTGGGACACTGCCAGGGATCCAGGGGCAGCCACAGCTTCTCTGGGCACCCTGTGCCAGGGCCTCCCCACCCTCACAGGGAAGGAATTCCTTCCAAAATCCCATCTATCCCTGCCCTCTTTCAGTTTAAGGCTGTTCCCTGTGTCCTGTCAAGGATACAAAATACGAACTCATAACACTTGGAACCTGTTGGACCAGTTGAAACTCCGGCAAATAAGGCTGCTTTTAATTTGTGGGGAGCAATCGTAAATTGTTGTCAAGAAGATAAATATCAGAATAATGGGTGGATTAGCAGTGAGAGATGTGACAGGAGGTCTGAGGCAGGATGATCTAAGGACTTCCATGTGGATCTAATCACAGAGTGCATCTCACTTGGAGCACAGATGAGTGCAGATCCACGAACTCCTCTCTCAGAATCCCAAATGGTTTGGGTGGGAATGGACCTTGAAGCCCATCCCATTCCACCTCCTGCCGTGGGCAGGGACACCTCCCACCAGACCGGGTTGCTCAGGGCCCCACGGAATTTTGAATGGGGGATAATTTGCTCACACACGAGCCCAGAAAGTGATGCTACATTTCCTACTGATCCAAAATTAGCCCTGCAGATGAGTTTCTACACTTTTCTCAAATTCTTCTTGTTGGTTTTGCTATTTCAGTCAAAACACGTGTTTTTTCTTTGCTTGCCACTGGTTTATTTCTCTGTCTTCCTCTTTTATGAAGCCCATGCTCTCCAAAGTCATCCAGTAACTGCAGATGAGTGATAATTGGGGTGTTTTTATGATTTCCTCTGCTCCCTCAGTGGGAAGGGGTTAAAGTGCTCCTCTGAGAAGTCACGCTGAGCGATTGTTGGTGGCATCTTCATCATTTATAGGCTCGATACACCAGACATCACCCAAGCCTTGCCTAAAAATGAGTGATTTGTAGACAGCTTTTGCAGGAGCCCAAGCGTGCACTCTGTGTGTGCCCGTCGTAACAGGGCTGGCTGAAAACTGGAAGGAAACCCCCGGTCTTTGTTTCTGTGCTCGGAAAGATTGCAGAATTGCCACAAAACCGGCCCCAAAATCTGGTGACCTCTGACTTGTTTGACTCACGGGCTGCATTTCTTGTCCCTCCCGCAGGTTCTTTAACGTCGATGTTTGTCAGGCTGCCTTGCGGTGGTGTCGGGGTGAGTAAACTCCCTTTAATGTGTAAATAACGTCCTGTTTGTTCTCTCCCCGGCCCCCTCAGCACCAAAAATCGCTGCTTTGCATTCCACGGAGTGGGTAATTGCAGCCAGATGCTGCCCACGGGCCGGCGCTGCCTGGGGCGCGGGGGTGCCTCGGCCTTGCGTGCCTTTCCTCAAGAGCAGCGTGAGGATCTTGGAGCTGTTTTGGAGAGCCCGAGTGCGTGTGTGGCACTCAGAGGCACGATGAGGAGGAAAAACTTCATTTCCCAGGCAGGGATGTTTGATGGTGATGGCGTCGCTGCGTTGGGAAGCAGCCCTGGCGTCCCCAAGTGCGCTTTTTTTGCCTCTGTGGAAAGCAAGGTGTGCTGGTGCTGTTGGAAGTGTTCCATGCTCAGTCTCGGGGCTCCGGAGCTGCCTGCCTCCCGCAGCAGGTGGGAAACGTGGCCATGAAATGGGACAATATTTGGGGATTGACGTATTTCCTGTAAATAGCAAGTTTGCTGCATCGCTGCCCTGGAATGAAACAGCATTTGGCATCTTTTGTTCTCCAGCTCTGGGATAATCCACGTTGGATTCTCCAGGAGGTGACTAAAATACCCCTCCATCCATCATGGGAAAGCTGAGCATTACTTTTCGGCTGTCAAATTTCCATATAATCAGATTTTTTGTTGTTGTTTGTTCCCATAAAGCCAAAAAAAACCCAAATACCTTGTTTTGACGGTTTTCTTGTTTTCCTTTGAAGTTTAAAAGTTTCCCTTTCAAGTCAGACTTTCTGCTCCAGAGTTTTCTGTGGAGGGTGGCAGGACAGAAAATCATGGAGAACAGGAAGGGGAAAAGAATGAGAAGAGACAATAAAAGGCATTGTGTTTGAAAATTCACAGTGGTAGTTTTGCTGCATAATTGTAGCTCGTGAGGTTGAATTTTCAAGGTCTGGATTCTGTTATGGAAATGAAACAAAATTGTTTTCTTCCTGAGTCTTTGCAAAATCGCTGCTTTGAAAATTATCCCGTCAGGAAAAAAAAAAAAAAAAAAAAAAAAAAAAAAAAAAAAAAAAAAAAAAAAAAGAGAATAATCGTCGTTTCTTCGTACCGCCACTCGTGGAGATATTTTATTTTGTATTGTAAATATGCTGCAGTCGCCTAATTCATGGCAAATTTTTGGCCAGAGCTTAAAAGGTTTGGATTTACTCTGCCCTGCAGTCAGGCATGCCATTCAAAGCAAAGAAAAAAAATTATCATTTGCAAATGAAGACTGAATGGTAACAAGTAGAGACAGTGTCTGAGCCCAGCACGGGCCCAGAAGTCTTGCATTAAATCCCAGATCAGGGCAGGAAACGCCTCGGTGCTGGTATTCCTGATATGCACCCCATAAAGATGGTGTTTGCTGCTTGGTTGTCTCCACAGACCCTTAATATGGAATATTTGCTGACTTTGGTGCAGTGTTTTAGCAATCCTATCAGCAAAACCTGTGCCAGGGCCTCTCGGCCCTCCCAGTGAAGAATTCCTTCCCAGTATCCCATCTCACCCTGCCCTCTCTCAGTGGGAACCTCCCTGGTTTGCCAAATATTTTTCAGGGGGCAAACGTGATGTCATAAGGTCAAAAGGAAAGGGGAAAAAAAAAATCTAAAAATCAGTAGAATAATGTGGGACAGGTCTTCTTTTGGATTTCTACTGGAGCAGGATAAAGCTGAATGATGGCTGATGATTGGAATTCAGGAGCTGAGGGTGTCATATTTGAAATTAGGGGCTGGAAGGTTTTGAAACCAGGTTCTTCTCCTGCAAGCACTCAAGTGTGGTTCTCTTCCCTTGGGGGTATTGTGCAGATGAAAAGGAAGGATGGGTCTGGAGGGGGCTGCAGGGCAGTTTTGGGGGCGAGAAGCCCCTGGAGAGCTGTTCTGCCTCAGGGTGGAGGATGGAGCTGGGGCAGCCGTGAGTTCTCCTCAACAAGGAGTGAGATGAAGGACAGGCAAGAGAGTGAATCACGGAATATCCAGAGTTGGAAGGGATCCACAAGGATCATTGATCCAAGCCCTGGCCCTGCACAGACACCCCAACAATCCCACGCTGGGCATCCCTGAGAGCTCTGTCCAGGAGCTCTCAGAGTGAAGCAGCAGGAAAACAGTTCAGAGCAAATTCCTTCATCTCACAACACCTTCCAGACTCTCTCTTTAAATCAACAACTCAGTCTCAGTGACTCGAAATCAAGGAGAGAAAGGGTGAATTTGTTCCTAGGTGCTCAGAAACTCCTTTTCCTCGTTGGTTTATCCCAAGAAACCTTCCCAGGGCTGACAAACCTCCTCCCTTCCTAGCAGGAAAGGAAGAAAGCACAGAAGTGCTGAACTCAACACTTGTGATCTCTGGGTGAAACATCTCTCATTCATTTCTGCTGAGCACTTGGGAATTTTGCTCAGCTTCGCTCCTCTGCAGCTCACACCCCTTTTTCAGTGTCCGACTTCCACGCACCACAGCCTTCCCTAATCCAGGATAATTAGAAGAAGGTTTTGGGAGGAAGGAGTTTAAGCTTTGCAAAGCTGCAAGACCATCCCAGCAGACTTTTCAAAACACTCAAAGGCTTGATTTTAAGGTAGCTGATAAATTTGTTTTCCGTGTAGTATTTTGCTGCGCACATTCTAAAAAATACCGGAAGATCTGCATCATTTTTCTGCACGTGTTCTAAAAATATCTAAAGATCTCCATCTCCAAGAGGTGCTTGTGTTGTTCTTCTCCAGAGTAGGTGATTCTATCTTTGGGTGCAAGGGCTTTGATTGGAGTGCCTCAACAATTTTAACTGCTCGAGCACAGTAAGTTTTTGCAGAGCAGAGACCACAGAAAGGACTTCCTTGGAATGGGAATGAGGAGGAACTAATTAGCGAGTCAGAGGAACAGAATGTGAGGATTATTTAATTGAGAGCAGGAGGAGACACTGTGGGGTGTCTTCCTCTGTGAGGGAGGAGCAGAATTCCTTCACTTTGCAGGCTCTGGAGCTCTGGTACAACCTGTGTCTACCTGCCCTGCTGCTTGATTTCTTACCTGTGTAGTTTTTCAGCTGAATTAAATTGCAGAATAATGAAATCTTGCGTGAGGTGCCCTTTTAATTCTGAGATAGCTCCACGTTAGTGGATGGGAGAATAGTGTGAGTAGGAGGAATTTACAGTGAGTAGGAGGAATTTACAGTGTGAGTAGGAGCCTCATCGTGGATATTAATTAAAAAACCCTCAAGTTTTTGTTGAAGGAAATGATTATAAGGAAATTATAATTTTTTGTGATGAGGAAGGAAAAACTCTTTGGATTTCGTTTTGGACATTCTTCCTGGAATGCTCCTGGCAGGGGCCTGGTTTCTGCAGGGGCCTGAACGTGGCAGTGCTTGGCTCTGGCACTGCTGAATCCTGTCTGGGATTTTATGGGAAAAACTGATCCCAACAGCCACCTGAGGGTCTGCTGGCCGCTTAGGACAGGTGAATTCGGGTATTTTGTATTTCCATTCCCCTGCTGCCTCACAGGGAGTGAAGAGGGCCCGTGGAAGGAGCCCTGAACTTGTGTGTCCAGGCACTGGGGGAAGCTCTTCCCTGCTGGTGTCCTGAGGCACTTTCTTCCAAAGATAAGAAAAATGGGTTAGGTTGGCTTGAAGATGTGTTAGATGTGCCCAAAAATGGAGTAGGTACCCTCATGGATGGTCAGATCCAGTGGCAGGAGGCCAAACATGGACCCTCACAGAGCTTTACTGCACTGCTCAGCGGGGAGGAAAAGCACCTTGGTCTGCTTCCCACCTCTTCAGGGGCTTTTGGAGAGACCTGGTCGGGTCAGTCCCCTCCCCTGCGCGTGTGCAGTCCTGATCCAGGATTCCTGGAGTTGTGTGTGACTCAAATTCCATCCTGCTGCTGTTCCCATGTTCCTGCCCAAACTTACAGGGGTCCACAAATAGTCACTGTAGGGCTTTCCCACAATGCATTAGCATTCCCCAGAAGGTTTCTGGTGTTCTCCAAGTGCTTTCCTAGTTTTTTGTGGCTTCCAGAGAATCCTCGGGGTGGATGCTACCAGAAACCGTCCATGGTTTAATTTCCAGCCATGGCATCAGCACAGCTGGGAGGGAGGTGGATCAGTCCTCTGTGGGGCCACAGCTCGGTGAGCCAGGCACAACAAATGATCTCTTTCTCCCCGTCCCTTCCTCTTGCCATTGTTTCCATAAATACACTCAGGGCAGATTAATATGTGGAAAATAGCTGGTGATCCTTCCTGGTGAGGAGTATCCACCGACGTGATCTGGAATAACAGCAACACAGGCGTGCCTGGGGGGTGCCTTGCCTTGCCTGTGGCCTGTCTGCACATTTCCTGGGGGGAAGTCTGGTGGTTCTGTCAAATATTCAGCATTGAAGCAAATCTGTGTAGTCAGCACTGGATGCTGAAGTTCTTGTTAGGGTGGGGGAGCTCGTGGTTCCCCAGGGATGCTGCTGTCACCTTTAAATGCCCAGCACTAAACTTTATTCACTCTAATGAATATTCACTTCATTCACTTCTAAACTAATCCACTCTTTATTGTGGATTTTTTTATTTTAAAGAATCACTGAGTGATCTCATAAACCTTTTTATTTCTCTGGGATCAGCAGCAATTAAAGAGAAAAGCTGATTGCGTGGTCACCAAGTCCTAGAATTACAGAGTGCTTTGGGTTGGAAGGCATCTGAGAGACCATCTCCTTCCATCCCCTGCCATGGGCAGGGACACCTTCCACTATCCCAGGCTGCTCCAAGACACTTCCAGGGATGATGCAGCCACAGCTTCTCTGGGCACCCTGTGCCAGGGCCTCCCCACCCTCACAGGGAGCAATTCCATCCCAATATCCGAAATAAACCCCTTCCCTTTCGGTTTAAATCCATTCCCCTTGTCCTGTCACTCCGTGTGAGCGATGTCTTTATAAGACAGGGGTCTCTGGATTGCTGGCTGCCCTCCCTGCTCCTAACCTGGTTGCTGTGTGTCCCCACCAGGTGGACAGTGACACCATTTGGAACGAGGTGCACTCGTCGGGCGCTGCTCGCCTGGCTGTGGGCTGTGTCATCGAGCTGGTCTTCAAAGTGGCCACGGGAGAGCTGAAGGTATGAGAACAACCCTCTCAGCTGTGCCCTGTGCAGGGCTCTGCTCGGGGCTCTGGGTGCAGCAGCTCCAGGACTTTCCCTCCCTCCACAGCAAGGGAGAGCACCATCCTCTGCTATGACCCTGTGAGGAATATATCAAGAGCAGCTCCAGAGTTCCCCAAGCAGGATTAAGGCTTCTGGCTGCAACCTCTGTGTCCATCCTTGTCCCTCTGACCTTTTTTCCATCTCCTTGTTTCTTGTGTGCAGAATGGATTTGCTGTTGTCCGGCCCCCGGGTCACCATGCAGAGGAGAGCACACCCATGTGAGTATGGCGTTCCTTGACTTCATCCAGGGCTCCTTGGTTGGGGGATCCACAGCTGGAATTTCCGAAGGAATTCTGGTAGCTTGTCACTGTGGAATTCCTGTTTATTGCTGGATGAGATGTGTGGTGTTCAAAGCTCCCCAGATTGTCTGGAGCAGGGTAGGATCCTGCTCAGTGTGTTCTAGCAAGGATCAGCAGTGGTTTAGGAAAGTGTGGGACATTCCCTGGTTCCCTAGAGCCTGCTGCTGCATTTCAGCACTTCCAGTGGGAAGTGGATCTAGTGGGAAGTGTCCCTGCCCATGATAGGGGGTTGGAACAAGATGCTTTCTGGTCCCTTTCAACCCAAACCACTCCATGATTCCACATTTCCAGGGAGGAAAGAAGAGTGAGAGCAGAAGGAATTCCTTCCTCCCGTGTTCCACCTAGGTGATGGATGCACTGGGACCACAAAAATCTATAATTAACACTTCTCTTTTCCTCTTGTCTCTCCTCCCCAGGGGTTTCTGCTATTTTAACTCCGTGGCAATTGCAGCCAAGCTGCTCCAGCAAAGGCTCAACGTGAGCAAAATCCTCATAGTGGACTGGGTGAGTAAATGCCCCTTCTTTCCCTTTGGGAAGTCATTCTGGGTGGGTTTCTTCTTGCAAAGGGAAAACTCTGTAAGTCAGTGAAAAACTTCTTGCCTGTGGTCTGCAAGCCAAAATTTGGGGTTTTAATTGAATAAAAGTGTTTTAACCAGAGAAAAAATTCTTAAAGGGTCCACAATCTTCAAATAGAAAGAAAGGGCTTCTTTGGGATTCTGCTGTGGCAATGTATAGGTTTTTATTTTTAATAGATTTTATGTGGCTGGGAAGGCATTGGAGTGACTGGATATCAGCCAGAAGTTTTGGTTCTGTTGCCACAAATCACCCACAGGTTAAACCCACAAATGAAAATGGATTTATTTGTCCTTTGGACCTACTGCATGGATGATTTTTTTCCTCACTTCCCACCTGTTTTTCATGTCAGGGAGGGGCATTTTGAATACCTGTCCTGTCACAGGCTGTGTTTGTGCACCACACAGCAGCTCAACAGGGGATCTCTCATGGCCTGTGTTGTTTAACCCGGCTCCAACAGAGCTTTATTGGTCTCAGTGCTCACCCCACAGACTGAAGACGCAGATTTGGGGCAACAAATACCCCAATATCTCCATCCCCCAAGACTGGTGTGGATCCAGCTCTTTCCACCCAGGTGAATGGCCCCTGTGTCAGTTTGATGAACACTTGGGATTGTGTTTATAAACAAGGAGTGTAACCTGAAGCCAGGTGTACAAAGCAGGTTATTCCCATTCCCCATAAACTGCTTCAGCCAGGTTGGAGCAAACCAAGCTCAACAGCAAGGAAAACCCTTCCAAATCCCAAACTGATGCTTTCACTGTGAGAGATTCACCTCCCTGCTGTGCTCCCTGTCCCTGCAGGATGTCCACCACGGGAATGGTACCCAGCAGGCCTTCTACAACGACCCCAACGTCCTTTATATCTCACTACATCGCTATGACGACGGCAACTTCTTCCCAGGCAGCGGCGCCCCGGATGAGGTGAGCACCAGAATGGACCCCAGAACGCTGGGACTCAGAGGAGCTCCTGCCACCTTGTCAGAGTTGCTCTGGGTTTTTTCTTCCTATCCAAGGCCACACCAGGTCTGTGCAATCCAAGAGCCGTGGGCACCGTGTCCCGGCCGGAGCTGGCGGGAAAGCGCGCTCGGCTAACGAGCAGCAAATGAGTCAGTGCAATTAAGCTCTCCAGCCCTTGTGGCACAACCTGTTGCAGAGGAGCCCTCTGCCAGCTGTCCCAGCACTCTGTGTCCTGTTCAGGATTTCCCCTTCCTCGGCAGTTGTTTCTTAGATGCAGAAGGAACAGGTCGTCCATGGCCACACCACCCGCGCTCGGTTTTCCTGGCACAACCATGGAGCCCATCCAGCTCCCGTTCTCCATCTCCCCTTCTGGCCCTTCCCCACCTCCCCTTTTCCATCTCCCCTTCTCCTGGCCCTTCTCCACCTCCCCTTTTCCACCTGCCCTTCTCCACCTCCCCTTCTCCTGGCCCTTCTCCACCTCCCCTTTTCTATCTCCCCTTCTCCTGGCCCTTCTCCACCTGCCTTTCTCCACCTCCCCTTTTCCACCTGCCTTTCTCCCCCTCCCCTTTTCCACCTCCCCTTCTCCTTGTCCTCCTCCACCTCCCCTTCTTTCTCCTGGCCCTGCCCAGGCACCCTCACCACCACCAGGGCTGCACCTCCACCCTGGATTTGTGGGATTTGAGGACTGGTCATGGATACTGCTGGAGCAAATCCCCCTTTACTGGTGGCATCTTCAGAGCCTGCAGCAGGAGGGCTGGGCCAGTGGAGCTGGACTCTGGATGGATGCATCCTTCCTTTCCCCCTGGGCTGGCAGGAAATATGGTCCTTCAGAGGGAGTTAGCAAAGGGAAATTTTATGGAATACTTAGAGTGCTCTGAGACACTCCAGGTGACATCTCAAAACTCCTTTCCCTGTCAATTTTACATTTTCTGATTGAGAAAACGTCAGTGTTTCCATTTCAACTCCTAAAAAACCTTAAATATGAAATGATGCTGCTCCATCACCCTCTTGCAGTGAATGAACAGCCTTTTGTATCAGGCTTAATTCCTGCTTTTTAGTAATCTGGTTTACTAAAAGAGTCATTTTTAGATATGCCATTTTAGACCAAATAAAACAAAGGATACAAAGCAAGTTTGATTTAAGCCAACAATGAATAAATAACCCACTGTGGATAGATGAACACACACCCCTGTGTTCTTCTAGCAAAAATATTTGCACCAGTACAAGGAATAATGTGCATTAAAAGCCATGCAGCTTTATCTGGCTGTGCAACACATTAATTTTCACTTTTTAGTTCTCTTTTTCATATGAAAAGACCTTTTTGGCAAAAAAAACCAAAAAAAACCAAAAACCAAAACTTGCTGGAAACCCCTGGTTTATTTTCAGTTTTCCCCTCTCTCAGGTAGTTGCAGGCAGGGCAGATGAGGACATTTGCAGTACAAGCAAGGAGAGGGATGTATTTACATCTCCCACCCACGTGTCCCTCAAGCAGCCAAAATCCCTTCTCTGTGAATCTTATTTTTCTCCAGCAGAGGGGGAACTCACTCTGATTTAAATGTGCTTTTTCCACCAGTTGCAACTGGGGGGAAATATAAAATATGCTCCTGATTCAAGCTTAAAATGAATATGGAAAGGTATTACATGCAGCACACTCTGCTGCCAAAAAATCAAGAGGGTCCAGCTGATGGTGGGGTGGTTTTTTAGGGTGAGCAGCAGTCAAACACCGCTGGTCCTCAGCTCCCATAAAGATCTGAACATAGAGAAGCTTTATTTTCCCTCCTGTTTCGGGGACCAGGGAAAAATCGACCTCACTACTGAATCCAAACCCAAATTCACCTGGGAGAACATCAAGACAGCAAGGATGTGTTGCCAGAACTGGTTGATTAAGAGTCCTATTTCCCTTTTCCAGGTTGGCACGGGAGCAGGAGTTGGTTTCAATGTTAACATGGCATTTACTGGTGGCCTGGACCCGCCCATGGGAGACACGGAATATTTAACTGCCTTCAGGTACTACTGAATTTTCCCTCTCACCAATGTATTTTTCCCCTCAGCTGGGTTTCTTTCTCCTCCTGCCATCCTCCTTATTTTGGCTTTTGATAAGCTTTAAATTCTAGTGTTATTCACCCAAGAGAGGCCCTGGCACAGAGAAGCTGTGGCTGCCCCTGGATGCCTGGAAGTGTCCAAGGCCAGGCTGGATGGGGTTTGGAGCACCCTGGGATAGTGGAAGGTGTCCCTGACCATGGCAGGGGGTCGAACAAGATGAGATTTAAGGTTCCTTCCCACCCAAACCATTCCATGTTTTTTCTTAGCTTGTCCTGTCCCACCCCCTGCCTCCCCTGTGCCATGGGGCTAACTGCCCTCTCCTTTAACAGTTTGGTTTTCTGTCCTCACACCAGGTTTAGTGCCCCTCTGGTGGCCTAAATTCATGCCAGAACATGGGGTGTGGATTTCTGGAATATCACCTTCATGGGACAGCATTAAATTCAGGAGCATTATTTTCTGTTACATCGTGTTACACTGAGCAAAAAGCAGCTTTTCCCCCTCCTCATTCTGCCATCAGGAAACCCTCAGGGAACACACACGATTTAAAATGACACCAAATCACTGCCATTTGTGTCACTCCTGCCCAGGAAGGCAGAACTTTGCTGCAGAGTGGAAGCCTGGCTGTCCCAGCAGTCCCCAGGATGGATCTCTTCGTTAGCCAGAGCACCCTAACCTGGGGACATGGGGAGACATTTATTTTTAATTGAGTTTGCAGGCACCTGAAAAGGCTCAGGGCTGCACAGTGAGCCCTTTGCCAGCCATTCCTGGGATCTGCTTGCCTGCACACTCCACAGCCTCTGGAGCTGGTCCCTTATTCCCTTATTTTGGGGAATTTTTGGCGAGCTGAGGGATGCTCCTCCCAGAGCCTGCACACCTTCACTTTAACCATAAGTTAAACAAGAAGCTTTTTTTTTTTCATCTCATTCCAAGTTTGGCCATGATAATACATTATCAAGTGACCTTTTTAAATCTTAACCAGCTCCTTTGAAAAACATTTTCTTCCCCCGCCTCAATCCCCCCAAATCTTTCTATTGATTTTAATGTAAAATAATGCTTTGAAGTTTGCAATTTATAGTCCCCTGAGAGTTAGAAAGTGAAGGGAATGGGTCATATATCCTATTTTTTTCCCCCTTCTTTTCTTGCTTTAGCCCCTTGAGACAATACATGCCTTCAAGGCAGCACCTTGTTATTCCACCCCGGCGAATGCCACGTTGCATTTGCTGGGGATCAAACCGAAGATGAAGAAAAGATAAGAAAATTGGCCATAATGAACTCCAGAAGCAGGAGGCATTTTCACCATGAACTTGGAAACTCGCAGTGGAGAACTGAGCTTTAATTCAAACCAGTCCAAATGCCAAACTGTGAGGCTTTGAAGTCTGGAGAGGAATCAGTGGAAATCCTTTGAGCTAGGCAAAGATACTGATAGACTTTTTCTCTTTTTTTCAGGCCTTAACTCTTCACATGCCCGCCTGTTTTTAGGGAAAAAAGTCCTTTCTCTGTGTAAAAGGAGCAGATTTAAATAAGCAACTTGCTCCTCGTTTTTTGTTGTTGTATTTCAGAAAGAGCCAGTGCATGGATTTGAGAAATGAAAATAACTGGGATAATTGTCCTTCTAAATGAGAGAAAGGAGTGCATAAATAAATCCCAGTGAAACCACTCATCCCCACTCTGTTACAGAGTGGGTTTGCTCCATCCAAAAAAAAAAGATGGGAACTCACATCAGTGATTTGCATCCTGTCTCCAAATATTATCTCTGCAGTCTTGGGGTGCCCAAGCTCTCCTGACCTGTGGATGGTCCTTAATGCCACCGAGACGTATCAGAAGTGAGAACAAGAGTTAAAAATGTGCCTTCCCCTGCACTTCGTCACTCGTTACCTTCCTAATCCAGGGCTGAAATCACTGTCTGCCCCAGCTCCAGGTTGGGGTGGGCCTGTTTTTGTTGGGGGGGAATGATCGGAAGGGATTTTGGGGAGTTTTGTGGGAGCGTGGAGCTCCTGCAGCCCATGGTAGCCACGGCTGTGCCGGAGTCAGCTCCACACCCCACGGCTGAGCTCACCCCCCGAGGGTGTGGGCAATCCCAGATTTCACAGATCAGCCAGAAATGGGGTCACTTTAATCAGAAAGATGCAGGGCACGTTGTTCCCAAAGTCCTGAACTCCTCAGAACGTTCCCGGTGTCTCTGCTGTTGTTCCGTAGTTATAGGAACAAACATTGTAAAATTCAGAGGGGTTTTTTGGACCAGGATGTGTTGTTCCCTCACATTTTACACGATCAGAGATCCTGTTTGCCTCTCTCAATCCTCCTGATCTGAGTGCAGACCTGGCTAAGAGACCTGCAGGGAAAACGGGAAGGCTCCGGCTGGTTCCTTACTGCACAGAACAGCAGTTGGTGAAATTGAAAATGTTTTATCCGCAGGAGTTTCCCTCTGAGTTTACTGCAAGGAAATTTTCCTGGTGATTCCAGCAGTTGTGTTGTGTCTGAGACATTTTTCCCCCTATCCTGAGGTCTCCTCCACAGCCATAATTCCGTGTACAGCTCGATTCCATGTTTGTTTTTATTCGAAACACCTCAAGCAGGAGGAAAAGCCAGGGCTGCGCTTCCCCCTCCTCCCGCCGCTTTCAAAAAGCATTAAACAAGTTCAGGAACCAATTTTGGTGGGATTTGGGTTTTTTCCTCTATCCATAAACCACTTCAGGAGAGAGGAGGAGGAAGAGGAGGAGGGGGAAGAGATGGTGATGTTTTGCCTGGAACGGTTGTTGCTGTATTTTCAATTTCATGCTCTCCCCACGCCGATTTCATCCCCAAATTCCTAATCCCTTTTGACACAGTAAATGACCATGGAGAAGCAAAGACTGGAATTTTCAGGAAGCTGCTTAGCCTGAGGAGCAGTGGATAATATTTTTAGTTTATATATATAAAAATATATAACATCTAGAAACCATATATACATAACTTATATAGAAATACACACATTATACATATGAAATATAAAATATATCAATAGATATATAAATATATACACTTAATATCTATAAATTTACACATAGCATATAAAAAAAATATAAAACATGTATGTATGGCCAAGAGTGGGAAAAAGTCTCTAATAAAATGCTCAACCTTCTAAGTTTCACCAATTTACTCGCTGCAATTGAGCATTTAAAGCCCAAAATAATCCTCTGTAGGATTGCTTCATCTGCCTGTCATTTATTAAGCATTTAACTGGGGAATTGGCTAATGCCAGGCTAAAAATTGTTCATTCAGCCTTCTGGAAAAGAGATCTAAAATTGCATTTATTTTTGATTTTTTTTTTTTTTTAAATTATTATTTTTTTTCTCTCTCCCCAGCAATTGCAGAACACAATGGGGAGGTTTTGCTGGTTGCAGCCATCGGTTTGCTCTCATGTGGAGCTGTTCAGCTCAGCTGTAACCAGGCAAATAAAAGGGTTTAATTTATTTTAAGCAAGCAAAACAAGTCTCTGAAATTTAGGAAGTTTCAGTTTCCTTTTTTCAAAAGAAAAAAAAATTCTGCGTGGATTGAATGAATATTCAGTGTTAGGAATATTCATTCCTCAGTGAATAACTTTACAGCCACCTCAGCCCTTCCTTAAAAGACCCAGTTGCAGGCAGAACTGCTTCTCTCCTGGGTAATAATTTGAATTTCTGGCTTTCTTTACAGTCTCCTCGGCAGGGCAAAGCCACGGGGTTGTTCGCAGCTGAATCCTTGTTTCCTCTGGAGGGTTTGGCTTTGCTGGGATGGATCTGGGCAAAGAGGCTGGTTTTATATTTTTTTTTAAAAAAAAAAAAAAACCAAACCCCAAAAAAACCCCAAAAAAGCCCCAAAAAAGCCCCAAAAAAACCCCAAAAAAACCAAAAAGCTGGATGAGATGTGTCCAAAACACTGCCCACAGATGGAATCTTGGAAACACATTGGATTTTTGTCTTTTTTTCGACAATTAAAAAGGCAAAGTGAGGCAGTGCTGGCTTTGACCCTCCTGGCTCAAGTTTTACATCCACGGAGAGCATCAGGCAGCGCTGGGGCTGTGGCTTTGGGGATGCTGGTGTGGTACTGGAATTAGGAGAAGGGCTTTGTGTCTCCTCAAACTGCCCCTGACAGGGTTCAGGGTCAGCCCTGGGGGCTGTGTGGCTGTGCTGGAGGGAGCCACTGTCACCCACAGCCACCTCCAGCCAAGGGTCACCAACTGCCCCGTTCCCCAGGAGCCTTGGTGGGACTGGAGACACCGTGCCAGGGGTTGGAATGAGATGGTCTTTAAGGTCCTTCCCAAGCATTCTGTGCTCTCTGACCTGTCCCATGGCTGAGACTCCCTATGGATCCGTGATCCCACGGGTTCCTCGCTGCTGACAACCCCCACACCTTGGGGCTGGCTCTGGTGATCCCACACTTCCATCGGGATTCCGGCAGCTCCCACGGTGTCGTAACTTGGGGTGGGGGGAAATAAATCTGATTATTTGAGCAGTTTTCCTTGGGTTGGGAGTGAAAGAGCTCAGCAGCACTTCAAAGCTCCGGGAAAATAAACCCCTCAGCTGCTGCACTTGCTCTGGAATTGCTGCTTCAGGCCTCGGTGAGGGAGGTGGTTCCTCCTAAAAATGCCTGTGGGTTCCACCAAACTGTAAAGTCACCAGCCAGAACTGTGCTCTCTTGTCTTCCTCATGGGATCAACCTCCAAGGACCAAGTGGAGAGGGGCAATCATGTCATTTGAGGAGAAAATTCCAATTCCTTGTTGGGATTTTGTGTGGATTCAGGGGAAATTATATCCCTTTTTTCTCGCTGAGCTCTCTGTGTCTGTGCATGGAGATCGGCAGAGAGTGCAGGATTGGGGTTGCTGTGGCAAATACTTGGGAGAAAAAAAAAAAAATCTGGGAGGTGTGGGGGATATTTTTGGTGTCTGGGTCCCTGCTCTGTGGTGGCAGTGGAGACTTGGGGATGGGTTTGCTTAGTGCCTGGCAGAGGTTGATGCCCCGTTCAAAATAATCTCTGTGGAGGGTGGTGACACGAGCTCAGCTGGATGTCCCGAGCTGCTGACTCTGGCAGATGTCCTGAGGCTGTTTAATATCCTCGTGACAAAAACTGGGAGCTTTTATGAGTGTCCTGGTAGCACTTGAGCCATCTCAGCGCAGAACAGGCCTCCCTGGGCTCTGTTTTTAGAGCATCACATGAAGACTCGACTCAATAAAGTGGGGTTCTCACGTGTGCAGAGATATTTACAGGTCCATGCTTAGGGATGTGGGTAAAATAACTTCAGTTCCTGCTGTAGAAAGTTATCCTGGCTGGTGGCTGTTCCTAGGATGGGGAGATGGGAAAATTGCAGGTGTGGTTGCCCTAGGGATACATCCAGCATTCACTGGGTGCAGTTACAACGGAAAAAACATGATTTGGGAAGTGCGTCCTGATGTGGGGAACGGGACATTTGCAGCCTCCTGTAGGTTTTGAGGAGAAGTTGTGGAGTTTGGAGAGGGAGAAACCAGAGGGAAGAAAGGTTTTTTGGTGAGCAACCACAGGAACAGACCCCTTGTTTCATTTAAATACAACTCCAGCAATCAGTAGGATGTGGGTGCTGAGCAATTCCATCCATTTTTTTAGTGAACAGAACGTCAGAGGAGGGAGAACTGGCTTTGGGAGAGGTGGGTTTGGGTGGGGAAGCAGCACTGGGAGAGGTGGATTTGGGTGGGATATTTGCAGTCTGAAACTCTTCTGCCCCATGGGACACTCCCAGCCTTTCGTTGTGGGAAATGAAAAGGGCAGCAAGGGAAAAAGAAATCAGTTTGCAAAGCCTAAAGGACACGTTTTGAGGGAGGACATGGAGAAAACGCCTCGGGTGAGGTTTCCCAGGTGGTTTTGCGGCCTGTGCCAGATGCCCTCTTATTTTACCCTTATTCCCACATATGTAAATCAGAATGTGATCCCAAATGGGAAACACAAGGCTTGAGAACTCATTTCCCCGCTCAAAACACGAGGGTGTCAATGGAGAAAAATCCCAGAGAGTGCAAGGAGCTCTTCCAGCCAGGCTCTCCTCCCCTTGCAGGGAGATGGATGGGCTTTGGCACCATGGAATAAGGGTTTGGTGAGAGGGTTTGAACACCCCTGCCCTTGCTCAGGAGCCTCCCTAATGTGTGTGCTGTGGATATTCTGTGTTGCAGGACAGTAGTGATGCCCATTGCCAACGAGTTTGCCCCAGACGTGGTGCTGGTGTCCTCTGGTTTTGATGCTGTGGAGGGGCACCCCACGCCCCTCGGAGGATATAATCTGTCAGCAAAATGTAAGTGGGGCCTTTCCTTCTGCTGCTGTCCTAGGGATTAAAGGACAGCATTCCCAGATTTTACATTTTGGGGTCTCTTTCACATCTTTCATTTCAATGGCAAAACTTCTGTCCTTTTCCTTTGAATTTTCATGCCATTTATCTTTTTATAATGCATATTTTGGCCTGGCTGAAGCTTTAATTTTTTTTTTTTTTTTTTTTGAAACATTGCATATTTCAACTTTGAAACATTCACTATGTAATATTGTGTAATTTGTTTGTAGTCACATCTCTGCTGAATTAGAGAGTTGTGCTGGTGTTAATATAAAATTGCAGGAGAAGGCATACCAGCTGTAAACGCTCTCATTGCTACCACGAGTCCATTTCTTCCTCTAGGACACCTTCCTAAACTTTTGAGCTGAATATTTTTGCTCTCCACCTTTGAATTAATTACAAAGACCCACAAAATCTTTTTGCTTCGGGTCTGGGATGTTTTTGGGAGATGCACTGAAATACACACCCCACCCCCTCCCACCTCCCAGGTTATGTGGAGTTTACCTGGCACTGTTTCCTTCAAATTCATCCAGAGGACAGTTTTTCTTGCAAAAAGGGTTTTATTGTTATTTTTTAAGAGTTTATTCCAGCCAGGAAAGTTGTTCTCTACGGTGAACTTTAAAACCTCGTAAGGGAGCTGAACCTATAAACTTTATATAAGAATAAAGTGAAATAGCTTTACAAGAGACAAGTTCCTTGAGATATCCAGAAACACTTGGGAAAGGGAAGGTCTTGTTTACCTGCGGGTTGAATTTGCCATGCTCTGCTCCTCTCACAAAACCGGTTATGGGATCAGCAGTGGAAGTTTCTATCTGCCTGTTAATTTGTTAATTTGTTGACTTGCAAAGGGGTTCACTCCAGAAAGCATGGAGTTGGGATGGAGGGTAGAAATTCCCTGGCTTTTCCTTTGTTTGGCTTTTTTATATTTTTTTTTTTTCCCCTCCTGGTGGGGGAAGGTTGCTTTGAGGACACGTTTTTTAAATCCTCGCCGCTTGGTTCTGTTTTGTTTAAAGGGGGCAGAAATGTATTGTGTGTCATCTGATCAAAGTGCCGGCTGCCCCTGGAATTTTTATAGCGTATTATGGACGGGAAGAGCCGTCTGCTGAGAACGAGATGTCAAACCTAAATCCCTCTGGGGCACTGCACTGCTGCTATCCCGACCCAAAGCAGGCCGATTCCCCTTCCTCCTCCCTCCCGCAGAGCAACATCCAGCAGAAATCCGCCCCTTCCCCTGCTTCCAAAGGGAATGCTGGCTGCTGCGTTTAATTCGGGGTGCTGAAGGCTGGTGGGGGGAGGATGATGGTGGCGGCCAGGGGGGATGCTGGTGCTCCCAGCTGGGGTGGTGCTGGTGGGGGACACAGGGATCCATCCCAGCGAGGACGCGGCCGGAATCGCGCGGCGGGCGCGTTGCAGCCCAGCCTGGCTCGTGTTACGCGCCGAGCCCTTCCGAATCCCCGGTGGGTTTTTAATATGATGTAATTCCTCCCCCTAATTCTTTGATCCTCCGCCAGGAGCCCGATTCCAGCCGCCACCTTTGCCCTTCTCCTGCATTCCCTCTGTTCCCTCGTTGCAGGCTTCGGGTACCTGACGAAGCAGCTGATGGGCCTGGCTGGGGGCCGCGTCGTGCTGGCCCTCGAGGGTGGCCACGACCTCACTGCCATCTGCGACGCCTCGGAGGCTTGTGTGTCTGCCCTGCTGGGAAACGAGGTACAGGCACCCCCCAAAACCTCCTCCCCTCTCGGGTTTGGGCGTCTCATCCTCCCGTCTGCCAAGTTTCTCTCGCGGTTCTGTGTCCTTCGGCCGCGTGGTGCATTAAACAGTGTTTGTTTTATGCTTAAAAGCCACCTGTGCTTTGCAGTCCGTGCCATGAGGGAAACGGCTAAGAATGATTCTTTTGGGTTTGTTCTTTCTCCAAATAATTTGCTTTGTGCTCTTTGAAAAGCAACTCTTTTAATTAATGTCTGAATTCATTGTGCAAGCCTTCCCTTCTCTTTGCTCCCCTCTCTGTGCCTGCTTCGTGGGGCGGCTTGCTTGACATGGTTTGCAGTTGGATTTTTTTCCTTGGAGTTACATTTTCTATTTTCTGCACGTTGCTGTGTGGGAAAAGCCTCGGCTGTGTCAGAGAAATTGGCCAGAAAGGTTGGGGGATGTGGTTGCAAGATAAGAACCAGACAGAGAAGTGCAGCAAGATTTTGGATTCTGGAGAGCTCAGGGTAATTTCCTACAGAGAAAACTTTAGATATTCCATCTTTTCTGCCTTTTTCCCCCACACTTTTAGTATCGGTGGGATGAAAGAAGAAACGCTGCGTCAACACGTCTGTGAAATCCCTGCAGGGATGGTGTCTCCACCACTGCCCAGGGCAGCCTGACTCAATGCCTGAGCACACTTTTAGTGAAGGAATTTTCCCTAATATCCAGCCTAAACCTCCTCTGGTGCAACTTGAAACCATCTTTGTGGGCTTTTGAGTAGGGTTAGTTTGGGCCAAGGTGCAGCACCAGAGAAGTTGAGCAGTGGGTGTGCCTCCAGTGGGAGCTTATTTCTGGGGAGGGTTGCAGTTCAGTGACCATCAGGTGGCTGGGAAAATGGAGAGGGAGCCTGGATCTGCATGGAGGTGTGGAGCAGTTTGACTTCTGGCCTGTTGGAGAAGCGGCTTGGAGTATCCACACTCAGCGTTAAGGGGGAGGCTGGAGTAGCCAGGCCAAGAGAGAAACCAGCTGTGATCCATCAGAAGCATCTGCTTCCACCATTCAGCATCCCAGCTCCTGGTGTCCAGGGAGCATCCTGCTCCTTGTGCTTGGCCAGGCAGTTCTGAGAAGGCTCTGGGCATGGGGAATGGCTCCAGCCTGCACTCAGCCCTCGGGACAGCTGAAAACTCGGGAGGCAGCTGCTACACGAGCGTGGAAACTGGGGGGTTCCAGTGGTGAGGCACTGACACAGGTCTCATAGAGAAGCTGTGGCTGCCCCTGGATCCCTGGAAGTGTCCAAGGCCAGCTTGGATGAGGTTTGAAGCAACCTGGTCTCGTGGAAGGTGTCCCTGTCCCTGGCAGGGGATGGAATGGATCGAGCTCTAAGGTCCCTTCCAGCCCAGACCATCCTGGGATTCTGTGAGGTGTTTATTGCAGCACCCACCTGTTTTAAGTGGTCACCACAGACAATTCCTCTGGCTCCATCCACCTTTGGGTGCAGGATGCACTTTGAAAGGGAAGCAGTGGGAATAGCACCTGGAGGATGTAATTCCTCCTGCTCAGCATGCTCCTAGGATCGCCGGAGCCCGACTGCAGCCGCATGCAGTAAAAAAGTGCTTGGTCCAAGCCATGGCTGTGTTTGGGAGTGTGAGGCTGTGGGGAGAGCTCAGCCCTCAGGATACCTTGGGTGCTGTGAGCTGCCTGAGCGCTTTCATTGAGCAGAGGGAATATTTATCCTTAAAGGTACAGAACATTGATTATTTTAGTCACGGCTACAAGGCGCTTTAGAACTCTTAAACACAGACTTGTCCTAGGTGGGCTGTGCAGATAGGACAGTATTCCCTGGCTTACCCACACATCAGAAAGCAGGAAACACTCGTTTTATCCAGGTCTTTTCTCGAACCTTTTGAAGGCCAGGGAGTGGGGGGGAACCGGCTGCAGCTCTGTGCCGCGGCCCTTTGATGCGGTTTGATCTACAGCGTGTTGGAGGATCCTGCCTGCACACACATGGACAGGCAGCTGTGGCCAGAGCGGGCTGCAGGGAGCTGGGCTGGCTCAGGGGCCATCCTGGAGCTCCACTGGGGCTGATAGGAAATGAGGGGAATGGTGCCAGTCCCCCGAGCGTCGGCGTCCACCAGTGGAGATCAAAACTGGTGCGTTAGGAGAAGCGCGAGGCGAGCGCAGGAGCCGGCTCCTTTCCAACTGGCCAGGAAATTAAACCAGAGAGAGCTGGGGCTGTGCAGCTGGTTACTGCCCTGGGGAGGGGCTCAGGGCTGGGGAATGGACCTGTGGTGGCAGAACGGTGCAAAGCTCACAGGGCTGCAGTGGAAATCAAAGGTGGGTTTGGTGCAGAGAGAGACTTTGATACAGTCTGAGAGAGTTTGGGTTGTCCAGTCTGGAGAAGGCTCCAGGGAGAAGTTGTCCAGTGCCTAAAGGGGCTCCAAGAGAGCTGGAGAGGGACTTTGAGCAAGGTCCTGATGGGACAGAAAAAGGGGGAATGGTTTTAATCCATTTTAACCCCAGAGGGTGGGGTTAGATGGGATATTGGGAAGAAATTCTTCCCTGTGAGCTGGGGGAGGCCCTGGCACAGGGTGCCCAGAGAAGCTGTGGCTGCCCCTGGAGCCCTGGAAATGTCCAAGGCCAGGCTTGGAGCAACCTGGGATAGTGGGAGGTGTCCCTGCCCATGGCAGGAGTGGAATGAGATGAGTTCTAAGATCCCTTACATCGCCAGCATTCCACAATTCCATGATTCCAAGGTCTGCTGGTGGCAGTCCAGACCAGTTAGCCACCGTTCCTCTCCCATTACACTGCACAGCTTGTCACTCTATCTTGGGTATCACCAGCCTCTGCCCTTCAGACAAGAAGGTGATGACAACCAGGTGCCTCTGATGCCTGAAGTGGCTACCTGGAAACAGAGACTAGACAGGAGTAAGGGAATAAAGGTGGATTTTTATTGGAAGGCCTTCAAAGGCTCACCCTGGGGAGCCAGAGGCTGCTCTCACAATGGACCCCAAGATGGACCCCGAGCCACGAGTTCTTCACACCTTTTTGGTTTGGTCCATTTGCATATCAGCATAAATTTGCCGATTAAAACCTTAGCTAATGATGTCATTTCCCCCAGCATTACCCCCCCTTCTCAAGATGCTGGGTTCCACATTTTGGGCCCAGGACAGTCTGGGTGTCCTTGGAGAGCAGGCTCGGAGAGGCTTTGTTACATCAATCTTAACGTGAGAGAACAGCAGCTCCCAGGCTACAAAACACTGCAGAGTCACACACTGAGCACTGCAGGGTTTGAAAAATATGGAAGTTAAAATCCAAGGCATCACCTCATGGCCAGAGGTTTTTGCTCCCTTTTCCGCAGGCTGAGGCTGTTTGTGAGTGTTATTTCAGGAGGAGGAGTGTGCTCTGGAATCAGGAACGTGCTTTGTCCCAGTGTCAACCAAGAGGCCTTGGAAAGCTCTTGCTCGAAGACTCATCCGGGAATTGCTTTTGCCTTCACTTAATGTCATACAGAAACCAGTTTGGAGCAGAACTATTTTTAGAGCGGAGACTTAATAAAAAGTGCAATCCATAATTACTGAATCTGGAATGCAGCATCCCTTGAAGTACCTATGGAATGGCTACCATGTGCTCATAAGAGCAGTCTTGGCTGCAGCTTCTCTTGGCTTCGAGCAGAAGCTAAACTTTGCCATAGATATTTTTAACTATTCAATTCTGGCTGCTCTTTGCTGGGGAACATCCCTGGTTGGGCCCTGAGTGCTTTTTTTAGCACAGTTAACAGCAGTGGACAGTTCTTGTTTTGGACAGCCCACCTTGGAGGTTTGGGATTCATTCGTTCATTAGTGGAGAACCTGGGAAGGAAGAGGTGTCTCCTCTTCTTGGGTTTTTCTAAAGGAAACCAAATAAATCCTAAAACATTCCTCCAGCAGTGCTGTCAGGCCTTTCCCTGGGATGGCACAGCCATGTTCCCACTGCAGAACTGACCAGTGGAGGTGTCCCTGCCCATGCCAGGCATGGAATGGGATGAGCTTTAATGTCCCTTCCCACCAAAACCAGTCTGGGATTCAACGATAACATTTCTTTGGCGTTCCTCTCTCTCTCCAGCTTGACCCTCTTCCCGAGAAGGTTTTCCAGCAGAGAGCAAATGCTAACGCCGTGCATTCCATGGAGAAAGTCATCGAGATACACAGTGAGTGCAGCCCCACCCACCCAGCTGCTTCCCTGGGGGGCACCCCCTAGGCTTCTCCATCATTCTGCCAGCTCCACCTTCCCATTTCCCAGTTTCCTGCACCCTGGACTGGGTTTGTGCTGCCACAAACTGGTGTTGCTGTGGATGGAGCCGTGCCCAGCAAGGCTTTAGCCCTTGAGGGGGGAATTACAGAATCAGAGCATGGGTTGGGTTGGAAAAGACCTTCAGGATGATGGAGTCCAATTGTTAACCCAACACTAATTAAAAGCTCTAAAATCTCTGTAAAGGACAGACTGTCCAGCCCTTAGAGGGTGCTCTTACTTCTTGGAAAGCAATAAAGTATCTCTGAAAAATGTAAGTCTTGATGGGTGTTGTGGCACTTATTAATTAAGAGTGATAGTCATGGAAGTGAAACAGGCTCTCAGACACAGGGTGGGGTTCTTGGGATGTCCTGTGCAGGGCCAAGAGTTGGACTCAGGGATCCCTCTAGGCCTCTTCCAAGGATATTCTATGAGAATTGCTGGAAGTTGTTGATGTTTTAGGTTTTCTCAGCCAAGAAGGTTAAAATCATTGTGTTGAAACTTTTCCTGGAGAAATTCTTGGGAATTCTTTCCTCTGGAAAGGATTTCCCCGTGCTCTTCCCAAAGCAAAAGGGTGTCAAACTGCTGACATAAAAAAAAACATTGGAGGCTGAAGGTTGGACTTGGTGATCTTGGAGGTCTTTTCCAGTTTTAATGGTTCTAAACACACCTTGGACTTCTTTAGTCATCGGGGATTTGCCCACTGAAAGCACGTGGCAGTCAGCAGCTGGATCCAGACCTGCACTGCATCCTTCCCTCTCCTGCATTTTTGGTAGGAAGACATTTCCAGGCACATTCGTCCTTAGCTCTAGAAGTTTCTGGGGGGCTTGAAGTGGAAAAGGAATTATTTTTTGAGCACCTAAGGTCCTGAAGTGAGAGTATGGAGCAGATGAGTGTTCCCTGGGCAATTCCGAGCGGGCGGCCGGGTTTGGGAAAGCAGGAGCTGAAATTGTGCCCTGATGGCCCTGTTGTCACCTCTCCCCCAGGCAAATACTGGCATTCCCTCCAGCGTTTTGCCTCCACGGTGGGATATTCCCTGGTGGAGGCTCAGAAGTGTGAGAACGAGGAGGCAGAGACAGTGACAGCCATGGCATCGCTGTCGGTGGGCGTGAAGCCAGCAGAGAAGAGGTCAGTGCTTATCCATCCATCCATCCATCCATCCATCCATCCATCCATCCATCCGTCCATCCATCCTCACATTTCCAGGTCTCCCCAAGCAGGAGGAGCAGCCTTCCCGGTTAATCCTCTCCTTTCAGCCACTGCTGCTGCGTTCCCCACATCCCCTGCCCTCCGTGGATTCCCAAAAGACCCCCCGGGCTGCAGGAGAGCAGCAGAGCCGTGAGCTCTCTGCATGCACTCTCTGCCTGAGCCTTCTGCTCTGAGCGTGGTTTTGGACCACGAGAGGGAATTTATTTTGCTGAGGAAAACCTTAACGTTGCCCAAGTGAAAACAAATTGTCCGAAAACCTGTTTTGGTGGCATGTTTAATTCCAGGTGAACCCAGCTGGCGGGGTGGGAAGGTGATGGGAACATAAGGAGTGAGACTTGGCACCACGAATTGTCCAACCCTCTTTTCTCTCTCCCCTCCCTCTCCCACCCTGCCTGGCTGTGCAATCCCTCAGACCTGAGGATGAGCCCATGGAAGAGGAGCCTCCCCTGTAGCATCCACCTTCGAGCTGGAGTTCTCCTGTCTGTTCGTCTTCGTCTTGAAGCTCTGCCAAGAAGCTTTCTCTTGTTACTCCTGCGTCCTGTCACGGTTATTTCCCGACCACGGAAGGACAGCCAGGTGTAAAGCAAAGCAAAGCGACACAAACAAACGAATCTCTCTGCATCTTTGAGTCTCTTTTTGCTGAAAAAAAAAAACGCTGGTGAAGAGCAGCAAAGGACTGACACGTTGGGCACTCTTCCTCTGGTCCTCACCGGGAGCGGAAAGAGGAACGACGCCCGGGAAGTCTTTGGCAGAGTTGCCAAAGAAAGAAACAAAACACAAAACACGAGAATAATAAAGAAATCAAAGATTCAACAACACGAATCAAACAAACCTTAACGTAAAACTGGTGCTTACAAAGTTGATTACCCACAACTGAGCAATCTCTGCTTGAACCACTCGACCCATCGTGTACTTTCATTTCTTGGATATTTGGAAATGGCTCTTGCCTGCCTGTGAGTCAGCGACAGCTCTTGTCGGAACAGGAACGTTGGGAGATGATGGTGAATTTTTAACGGGGAGGGACAGGGAACGAGGGACTCATCTGACACCTAAAGGAAAGGGAAGCAGAAGCGGGGGAACGGTAGCCCAGATGGAGTCGGCTTTATTGTCTCCAAAGCCATCTGAAGATGAGTTTGTGCCTTTTTTTTTAAATTGATGGATTTGGTGCAGCTGGATTTTCTGAAGTTTGAGGAACAATGCCTTAAGTAAAAATTAATTTTAAAAAAGACAAAACACACACACAAAAAAATTATAAACCACAAAGAACACAGCAGTTCCTGTATATTTTTCCTCTGGTTGGGAAAGCCAAGGACTGCCATCAGGAAGGAAGACTTTTTGGCTTGTGCTGGCATGATGGTGGGAAGCAGGCATGAGCTGAAAAGAGCGTCTCCAAAAACTGTCGACAAGTTTGGATTTGTTTTGTTTTCTTTCATTGCTGTTTCAGAGAAAAAAAAAAGGAAAAAAGGAAAAAAAAAAAAAAAAGGAAAAAAAAAATTAAGGTAGTTGCCAAAAAAGTGGCAAATTTTGTTGGGTCTTTGAAATTCAGCCATTTTTAACAACCAATTTTCAAATGTTTTCTCTCTCTTCTACATTATCTAGTAATTGAACTTATCAATTTGGTTGTCGAAGCATGTATTAGACACAAATGCAGGTTTTAAGACTGGAATGCTTTTTATTAAAAGCAACTAGCATGAGATATTGCTTAAATTGTTAGGTATAAATATATATATGTGTATAATGTATATTCCAAATGTATTCCAAGCTTAGAAACCGGATTCCTATGAATTATTGAGAAAAATATTTATGATGCATTTATAGAAAAAAGAAAAAAAATATATGTAATAAATGCATACTCTTAACAGTAGCCATTGGAAGCTCCCTAGGGACAGATTTTGGGAATTGGAACATCAAAGATGCTTTTGGAAAAGGATCCAGGTTGAAACTCGAGGACTTTTCAGGCGACAGGTTGGGAAGTTTTTCAGAAAGCCAACACTTTAGCCACTGGGCAACTACCCTAAACATTTGTATTTTAATTTAAGGTTTTTAGTTGTGATCCTTTTCTAACAAAAACAAGAAAAAAAAAAGAGTTTTTTATAGCAAAGACGCTGAATTTGCTGTTAATTTTTATATGGATATTTCCCGAAACCCTCCGGAAGCCTTGTTTGTGTGACTCTGACATTTCTTTTCCATTTGGCAGGTTTCCTTTCCGAACGGCAATAGCATCTAAACCTTTCTTCCTCCCTCTCTTTTTACTTATAATACATGGATTTTCCTTTTTGTTTTTTTAATTTTTTAAATTTTTTTTTCTGTGTTGTTTTCTCTCCTTTTCCTCAACTCTTCTGTACAGTGAGCAGCTTTCTGCAGGTGTAAGGAACTGTGGGCAGACCGACAGAATTTATTTTCTTCTGGGAAAGGGCGCGTTTTACCAAGGAGGAGGAAGAGGAGGAGGAGGGACCAAGATGGGCTCTTTTGTTGTACCGATTCCACCGACTGTATATTTCCTCAGCAATCTTCTAGTAGCTCTGTAAAGAAAATAAGGAATTTTCTTACCTGGTAGCATTCGGTGGGCGATGCCCTTGTCCGGCCCGTGGCTCCTGGCACTGCCTGCCCTTGGGAAGGCTCCTTGGACACCCCGGGACCGCCGGCGTTTTCTCCCCGCCGGACATGCCCGTAAACTCCCCACCTCCTCTCTCCCTCTTTTTCTCCCCCCCGGCTCTGGGAGGGGTTTTTGGAGGCTTTTTTTTTTGCCCCCCACCCCGTTGCCTTCCGGGAATGCTGGGTGGGAGAGTCGGCCGCGGAGAGCGGAGCGTCTTGGCGGAGACGGCGCTCCCCCCGTGACTTTCTCCAGCAGTGTAGGACAGCACATCCCTGTTCCCAGCACAGCTTCTCCTTAACCACCCTTCTTTCTCCTGTCCTGTTCCCACGGTGATTGCCGGGGTTGCTTCCAGTAACTTCTCTTCTTTCCAGTTCTCGAAGCAGCCGCTTTCGTTCCGTTCAGGACTCGCTCGCGGGAGGAATCGGGAGCGTGACCCCACGCTGGAGGCTTTTGTTTCCCTCCTCGATTTCTAGCGCAGTTTCCAAACCAGACACTACAGTATTTTGAGTTGTGCAAACCCAAATATGTCCTAAAACCCCAAAAAGCCCCGGTGGCAAGGCCTGTCCTCAGCATATCCTAAAAATGCCCCCGTGTGAGAGCACCGCATACCTGGGGATGTTGTGGTTTGGGGTTTCCTTCCATCCGACCACGCTGCTGCTGTGATCTCAAATCCATCCAGCTGCCAAATTTGGTGACTGACGTGGGGTTTTGCTCCCTGTGCCGTGGGCAGTGCCCGTGTTTACACCTCCCTTTGTGTTGTCAGCTCTTCCCCGGAAGGTTTTTTGACATTTCTCCTCCCGGTCATAGCAAAGCTTTTTCCTTCCTCTTTGCGTTCCCGGGAGCCACCGGCCGACCATGCTGAGCTGGTTCCTTTGGAAAATCTGGAGGAGCTTGTTGAGATGCCACCTTCCTTCCTTCCCTCCTTCCTTCCTTTCCATCCTTTCCCTCAGCTCTTTGCCGGGATGGGAATTTTTCCCGAGACACCAGAGCTCGTCTCCTCCAAACTCCCGGCCACGTGGATTTGTTTCGCAGCATCCCGTGTCTTCCCTGGGAACGCTCTTCCCTGGGCTGTGACCTTCCCTGGGGATGCTCTTCCCCGGTGGTGCTTTCCAGGACTGCTGCAGGCACAGAGAGAGCCGTCGTTTTGAGGCTCTCCAGGGTTTTTTTTCACCTTTTTGAGCCATTCAGCTTCTTCATTTCAGATGACTTTGCCACGGGGCGGCCGTGCCAGCAGGGCGGGAGCCCGGGGTGCTCCCGCATCCCAGCACGTGCTGCCCAGGGCATCCTTTGTACCTGCTTGGGAAGAAAAGGAACATCTTTCAATCCTCTTCGCAGTGAATTGAGGCCCAGTTTGCAGTACACAAGTAACCATTGGGGGTTTTTCTTGTTGAGTTTTTTTTTTCCTTTTTTTTTTTTTTTGTTTTTATTTTTTACTTTCGATACAGAACATTCCTTTTTTTTTTATTAGTCACGGTCATGTATTCATTCCATTCTTCCTTTTGTAAACTTTTTTGGGCCCACATTCTTTTACGGGCATTGATATATATAAATATATATATAAATATATATGAATATATTTTTTTAAGTTTCCTACACCTTGAGGTTGCATGGTCTGTAAGGTTGGCATGTCTTTATATTGTATACAGATTTTGCACGCCAAACTTGGCAGCTTTGAAAACGATAATGAGAAAAAAAAAAAG
>WEKY01006537.1:105468-117660 GCA_013390045.1 Picathartes gymnocephalus | reverse complement strand
AGGATGGAGGGTGGAGGATGGAGGGTGGAGGATGGAGGGTGGAGGATGGAAGATGGAGGATGGAGAAGGGAGTAAGGAGGATGGAGGATGGAAGATGGAGGATGGAGAAGGGAGGATGGAGAAGGGAGGATGGAGGACGGAGGGTGGAGGACAGAGGGTGGAAGGTGGAAGGTAGAAGGTGGAAGGTGGAGGATGGAAGATGGAGGATGGAGAAGGGAGGATGGAGGATGGAGGATGGAGATGAAGGGTGGAGGGTGGAGGATGGAGGATGGAGGATGGAGAGTGGAGGGTGGAGAGTGGAGGATGTAGGATGGAAGATGGAGGATGGAGGATGGCGGATGGAGAAGGGAGGATGGAGGATGGAGGATGGAAGATGGAGGATGGAGAAGGGAGGATGGAGGATGGAGGATGGAGATGAAGGGTGGAGGATGTAGGGTGGAGGATGGAGGATGGAGGATGGGCTGTTTCTCCAGGGGCGAGGAGGAAAGGAAGCCGTGTTCTCCCCTGGGGAGCGCTGCAATTCCTTGTTGGTGTTTCCAGGATCCAGGCTGGCAGCAGGCGAGCAGGCAGGGGCGGTGCTGAGGGCTGATATCCCATCCCATCACGGGGCTGATGGACTCCAGACCTGCTCGGACACCTCGGGGAGAGATGAAAGGGAGCGCTGCCTGCTCGGGGCAGGGCCCAGCCCATCGCCGCCGGGAGATAAACGGAGCCGGTTTGGTTTGGGAGCGGGGCAGGAGATCATGAATGAAATGTTGCAATGACCTGCGGGGGATCCCAGAATCCCAGAGCGGTTTGGGTTGGGAAGGACCTTAAAGCTCATCCGGTTACACCCCCTGCCATGGGCAGGGACACCTTTCACCATCCCAGGGTGCTCCAAGCCCCGTCCAGCCTTGGATGGATGCGTGGATGGATGGACACAAGCAAAATATTGACCTGATTCCTACTGGAGATAAGAGGATGCTCCTGGGTGAACTCCCCACACCAAAATACCAAATTAATGGGGTAACCCCACCACATTTCTGCAAAGGAAACTGTTAAATTCTGTTTGTATCTCAGTCTTACAGTTCTTTAATAATGGCCTCGTTGTGGGCTGGGGAATCAGGGCAGTAAAATGTAAAATGTAAGTTTTTTCCCCAGTGGCAAAACCAGAAGTATTCCTGGTGTTCCGGGCCTGGCACTAAATTCCCTGTACATAATGTAGATCTCCAGCATCCCCAGCATTTCCTGATGACCTGTGCTCGGGCTGGCTGGGACACACTGAGACACGCACTAAATTATTTGGAGAGCAGAAATAAAAAGCACCTCAAGGGCTTCCAGACTGAAGGGGGAAAAAAAACCCAAAAACGTTCAGCCTTTTCTCTGTGTTTCCTCTACGTGGGAATTTGCTCCAACCAGCACAAGCCTTTTATTTAGGGTTGATTTGAGCTGTTTTATTGATTTATTTCTGTGACGCCAACAGGACAGGGAGCCCAAGCTCTGCCTGAGGGAATACACTGGGCAAAACCTTGGTGAACCCCATGGTCAGAGGAGTTCTTGGGTGACCCCGTGGGTTTATGACCCCTCTGATGAGGGACCTTGGAGACCTGGAAGAAGCCAAGATTGGCCACCATGAGCTCTGTGGTGGCAGTGCCGTCGGATATCACTGGGAAAAGGTGAGTTAAAGGACCTGGGAAAGCTGGAGATGGCCTCTCGTGGCTCCTGCTGGGGGAAGGACCCATCCTCTCCTGGAGCTCTGGTGCTTTCCTCTTGCCTGAAGGATCTGGACAGCAATTCCCACACCCCACTCCGTGCTGAAGGTTGCTCCAGCATCCTGCTGGTGCCGTGGGGTTATGGGGGAAACGTCCTCACGTGGGTGCCGTGAATTTCGGGCCTGGTGGGCACCCAGAGCAGCAGAGGGGTTGAGCTCCCCAGGAGGACACAAGCATCTCCTCAGCTCGTGACCTTCCACTCCCCTCTAGTGGTTATGGAGCCAGGGTGGCTGAGAGGAGCTCGGTGGTGCAGGGAAGGGGCTTTTTGTTCATCGCTGGTGCCATCTGAAGGGCGCAGATGGGTCCCTGCTCAGGGCCAGAGAGGCTCTGCGTGGCACATCCCAGGCTGAGCCAGATGGGGTCTCACCCTGCACCTTCCTTTCTTCAAAAAAATTAAAAAAAAAAAAAAAAAAGGAAATAATTTTTTTAAAAAAAAAAGTAATTCTCTCCCTAAAGAGAGAAACTTAAAAAAAATATAACTCCAATTGGCCACAGGGCATTGATGCTGTTGTCCCCGTGCCCCCACCTCTGTCCCCGAGCCCGCGAGACTCTGGGGTTTCAGTTTCGTTCGCAGGCTGAGCTGACACAAACTCATGGCCAAGAGCCTGGAGAAGAAAGATGTTGTTAATCTGATGCTCTGGCCTCGGTTCCCGATGCTGTCAGCTACCCGGAGAGTTAAAAATGAGAAGATGAGAACGGAGCTGTAGATGGGATAATAAATATCAGGCAAGGACCCCCCCCAGTTCCTCCGCTGGGGTCCCAGGAGGTTTTCTCGGAGCTGGCGCTGATCCTTGCTGAGCAAACAGCTCTGTGCTCGTATCCCCTCCTTGCTGAGCCCTCCCCGGGCAGCGGGGGGAGAGAACGGGGCACCTGAGGCTTGGCAGGGCTGCTCTGACTTTGTTTTTCCCCTCTTGAGATCCAGCAGACCTGGATGTGAGGCACCCCGGAGCCTCATCCAAGAGGCCCCACCTCTCTCATCCAAGAGCCAGGCCCCAGCCGGTTCAGGTGGTGCTGGAGGGACACACAGGGACCCCACAGCTCCTGCCCCAGCGTTTCACCAGCTGGCAGCAGCTTTTTTGGGCATCTCTGTCCTCCCCATCCTCCTTGGGACCACCCCACCTCTTCCCTGCCACCCCGCTGCCCCCGACCTTTCCCCCAGCTCCCGGGGACCTTCCTGTTCGCTTGAGAGCTGAGATTCCTCTTTTTTATCATTTTTTTTTTCCCCTTTCCCTTTTTCCCCCCTTTTGGGAAGTTGGGAAGTTTCCAGCATGAGTCACTGCCCGCCTCCCCTCCAGAAACGAGCGCGCTGGGAGTTGTGAGGATGACTCCGGGGTAGTCTCCTAGAATTAATCAAAGTGTGTCTTCCACATTGCAGCGCAGTAAAACCATCATCCGGCCAAATCCCTCCTGACTGGCACAGCCCTATCCCAGGCCTTCCTCCCTCTGCTCTTTCCTCCTCTATTTTTTTCTTTTTTTTTTTTTTGGGTTGTTTTTGGTCTCTTTTATCCTTCCCTCTCAGCGGCGTTTCCCACAAATGCTCGTAACCTCTTTTCCCCTTAAATTTGGCAGAGCCCTCCTCTGGGGAGGTTTGTTTGTTTTGTGCTCTCGGCCCTTTTTTCCTGGTGTCCATCAATGTGTCGCTGTGGTCGGACGCTGGGGAGTTTTTGGGCTTCGTTTTGTTTGGTTCACAGGCTTTTGACATCTTAAATAACGGGATGGTTTCACCATCTGACAGTAGGAACAAAACCCCAGCCACCCACCCCACTGCTGCTTTCAGCTCCCTGTTAAAGCCTCCCTGGTTTTAATTGTTTTCAGGATTAGACAAACCTTTTAAAGATCAAAAAAAAAAAAAAGTGATTTTGAGAATTTTTGCTCCCTCTCTGTTGGTCACCTCGTTCGGTAAGAGCCGTGTGGGTGGCAGAGCTCCGGTTGCTTTGCTGATGTGAGCAAATCCCAAACGGTTTGGGGAGGGAGGGACCTTAAAACTCAACTCAGGTGGGCAGGGACACCTTTCACTAATCCAGGTTGCTCCAGGCCCTGTCCAACCGGGCCTTGAACTCTTCCAGGGACGAAGCAGGAGAGGTAGAACGAGAGATCTGATGGGAGAAGTTCATCAAAGTAATTTGTTTGACCCTTTCCTCGCTGAGCTAAAACCTTTAGGTTTAACTCCCATCAAACCCAGCATTGCCTCTCCTCTGGAATTTGCATCTTGAGGGCAGTGCTGCTGAGATAAAAGGCACCCCGCAGAAAAGGCTGGATTTTGGGGATTTAGCAGTGCAGGTAGGAATGCTGAAAGCTGGGAGGGGGCTGCTTACCATCCGGAATTTTTCCTTGTGATGATGAAATGTGTTTTTCCTGGAACCGGAGTGCAGATCCCCGTGCCTTTTGATACCCGAGGTATCTTGAATTCCTCCTGGGTGACTGGCAAGTTCTTAAAGGCAAACTTGAGAGTCGGAATTTTGCATTCCCTCTTCATTGATCCAGCTCTCTTTTCAGTTCTCAGGGTATACTTAGATATGCAAGCCTTGACTTTTCTGGCAGCAAAGCTGCAAAAACATGAAATAATGATTTGGGGTGAAAAAATGAAATGATGGAAATTTCTGGCAAATCAAAATTTTAAAAAAAAAAGGAGAGAAAGAAGATCCATTCTTTGTAAAGAGGTATTTCAGTCAGCCTGAAATTAAATATTTTACTTGAACAGTGGTTTATATTCTAATTTTTTTTTTAAATGAGAGTTTTCATTTAGAGGGCCTTGAAATGCACCTTCTTAATTTTTTTTCCCTGATTTTGTTGTTATTATGAATGAATTTCATGTTGTCCATGAAATTTCTGCAATTTGTTGTGAATTTAAAAACACGCTTCTGAAAAAGCATCACCCACCTCTACTTCCCCCAGGCTTTTCACATCTTCCCAAAGCCCCAGGCAGCATTCCCTGGATAACGAGCTGCTCCCTGCAATCCAGGAGCTGCACATCTGCCGGCCAAATTTCACCTGCGGGTGAGTAAAGCTGAGGACAGAATTGGAGTTGAGGAGTTAACGAAGGTGATTTTTGGCACCAATTTGGGCAAACTGACAGGCCTGTAACGTGTGCTCAGACACAAGCGTGCACCTAAATCCTATTTGGCACGTGCTGGGAGTGCTTTGCTGAGCCGAGGCCTTGAATTTTAACCTCCTAAAAAAGTCTTGGCAAGGCATGAAATGTGCTTCAAGACCAGAAATGAAAACACGTCGTCGCTGGCAATAACCCCTTGGTTCTGAGGGATGTTGGTTTTATAGGCCAAAGACAGATGGGAAAAATTCCTGCATTTCCCAAATAACAATGGGAAACGTTTAATCTCGACCGGCACCGTGGGGCTGGGTCGTTTGTGGGTTTTGGATGCAGGCGCTGCTGGAGCTGGCTGGGAATGGATGTGCCCTGATGGATCACTGGAGATCCAGGGGATCCCACCTGCACCTGCAGGTGCTCCAACCCCATGGCAGCCAGCACAGAGCCACTGAGAGCTCGTGGTTGAGTCCTGGCCACCTTGTGCCTCTTCCAGAGCCGAGATCCAGAGCCATCCTGGCAGAGCCAGCGGGACTTCGAAGGGAAAATCACTCTGCAACTGCTTGGCAAAGACCTTGGCAGTGGGAATTTTGGGTGGACAGGCCTGGAGTGCGTGTGGAAGGTGAACGGGTGGGAGGGACGGAGGGCCTCAGGGAATTCCTACCCTTCCTGTGGGACAAAGCTCACCCCACACCCAGGGGTCCGAAGGAGTTGGGGCAGGGTTCTCCCCATCACAGCTGATGGGGTTTGGGAAGGAGCCCACAGGAGCTCCGTGCTCCTCTCTGCAGGGAACATCCCGGCCAGCAGGGCTTGGTTTGGGATTGTGAGGATCCAGAGGAAAGCCCAGGCTCCTGATCTCTTCTCCCCCCTGCTTGTCATTTGGCTCAGCTGCAGCCCCAGGCTGTACAAGGCAGTGGAAAAATGCCAAGAAGGAGCCTGATTGCACATCCCCTGTGTCAGCTGGCCCCGCAGAGGCAGGGCCCCCTGGACCCTTCCTTTTCATCCTGGGCTGGGGTTGCTC
This sequence comes from Picathartes gymnocephalus, assembly GCA_013390045.1. Classification (NCBI taxonomy): domain Eukaryota; kingdom Metazoa; phylum Chordata; class Aves; order Passeriformes; family Picathartidae; genus Picathartes; species Picathartes gymnocephalus. The sequence goes on along the minus strand of WEKY01006537.1, from coordinate 111,845 downwards.
CTCAGTTTTGCCAGAGAGTTGGAGGTTGGAGTCACTCTGTGACTTCCAGGACGGGATGCAAGGCCGGAGTGGAGAACCCACCCTCTGCCAGTGGCCAAAATCCACAGCCTTGCTCTCCTCCAGGTTCAGGAGTGTGTTTGTGTCGGCCCACGGGAGAGTTCTGGAGATCCTGGCGGGTTTGACACGTGCACAGGTTGTGTCCCAGCCCTGTTTCCAGCAGGAAAGCAGAGTAAGATACAGAGGTTTCAGCTTCTGGGCCATTGGCAGGGATCTAAATCTCAGCCACTGCTGCTTTCCTTAGGGAAAACTCCCTCTGGGGACCTGCTGTGGCACCAGGAGATGCTGCAGGGTGGAACTGGTGCGTCCATTCGCTGTTTTATTTATTCACCTGCTGGAGGAAGTGGCACTTAATCCCATTGGTATCTCTAGGAGGGAAGCTGGCTTAGACCCTGACCTGGACAAAGCTGGATTTGTCCTTTTCCCAGCGTTCTGCCTCCCACCTCTCCTCCTCCTCCTCTTCATTGCAGATGTATCCACAGGACAGCACCAGCCCCCAGGCACTGTCCTGCATGCTGGGATGGGATGGGATGGGATGGGATGGGATGGGATGGGATGGGANATGGGATGGGATGGGATGGGATGGGGAGCTGGGGATGGCCAGTGTGGCGGGAGATTTCCCTTTTCCAGCAACCCAAGAGGGCTGGAAAAGCAGAGCCAAATCAGCAGTTTGTTCCCTGGCCAAGGTGATGGCGGAAGAGCACAGAATGGTTTGGGGTTGGGGTTGGAAGGGAACTTAAAGCCCATCCCATCCCACGCCCTGCCATGGGCAGGGACACCTCCCACCATCCCAGGCTGCTCCAAGCCCCAGTGTCCAACCTGAACTTGGAGATGAACCTCCCAGCTCAGAAATTCACCCCCTGGTATGATTTGAGCGCCCAAATCTCTTAACCTCTTCCGAGGTTATCTAAATCACCCAATTCTTTCCCCATGCCAGCTGAGCTCCGAAGCTTCCCTGCGAACGGGAGGCCAGAGCACTGACAGAAATGGTGGAAAAGTTCCATCAGAGATGTCAGGATTGGTAAAGCAATATCAGGGCTGGACTTTTTGGCAGTCTCAGAGATGTGCAGAGAAACAGAGGGCTTCAGGCCAAGGAGGAACAAGGAGGTGATGCTTTGTGCTTTGCCCCGTGCGTTTTGGGTTGCTCTTTTCTAGGCAGCCAGGCTGGAAGCCGGCTGCATCTCCTGCTTTTTCCCCTTGTTTTCTCTCCAAAGCAAAGCAAACCCACGTGTTTTAGACAGTGGGGTTTGGGTTTGCACCTTCCAGCCCCTGGCACGACAAACAGAGCCCTGATCCTGTGGGAACACAGGTGGCAGAGCCATTAAAACCAAGCAGTGGGACCAAGAGACAACAAGGGCGGACTTTCCCATCCCTGCCGCCGTTATTTTTCCAGCACTGGTTAAGTCGAGGCATGGGGCAGGATCCTGGCCAAATCTTCCCAAAAATCTTGTGACTCGGGGGCAATAAGGAGCTGGTTTGGGGGAGTGAAATATCCCTCTTGTTAAAGAGAATGTAAAGTAGGGGGGAAGTCACCTTGGTGGTTAATGCATGAAAATTTAGGAGGAGGAGGAGGAGGAGGAGGAGGAAGGTGGAGGAGGAGGAGGTTTTGTTTAGAGGTGAATTCATCGGCTCCGAGCCTGACCTTTGGCTCCCCCCGACCCCAAGACTAACGAAGGGGAAAGGCTCTGGCTGTGTAAACACGGCCCAGCACGAGGCTCAGGGGCTCAGAACTGGTCACAGAGCTGGGCCAGAGGTGGCTGTTCCCGGCCCGTGCTGGGGCTGGACGTGCCCATCCCGCCCCTGACGGGGCTGGGGGTGTGTCCTGCAGCCACCGCTCCCATCTGAGCCTTTCTCCTCCTGTTCTGCTCATCCCAGGCGGGTCTGGAGTGTGAGGAGTCAAAGTCCTGCAGATCAGATGGGCACTTGGAGGAATGCTGAGGAGTTTGGCCAGAGAAGCTGTGGCTGCCCCTGGATCCCTGGAAGTGTCCAAGGCCAGGTTGGACACTGGGGCTGGGAGCAGCCTGGGATAGTGGAAGGGGTCCTTGCCATGGCAGGGGTGGAACAACATGAGCTTTAAGGTCCCTTCCCACCTCAACTGTCCTGGGATTCTGTGAATTTCTAGCAGGAAAGAGCAGCTTTTAATACAATAAAATTCCTTCTCACCAACCCGGTGCTCCTGCAGCGTTTGCAACAAAAAACATTGTCCTCATCAGTTTAATTCTATTTTAATGCAGTGCTAACAAATACGGGCTTAGCAAGACACTGCTGAAGGCCCAGTGCAGGGCAGCAGAGTTCAGCAGGAACAAAATGATCACCTGGATATCTGGATAAGTGGAAAATGACTCGGAGCCTGTAGGAGCCGTCCATCTCCACCCTGAGGTCTGCATGTGTGGTCTGGAAGAGGCAGATCTTTGCCTCCCTTCCTGCCTGTACTTCATACTAATCCTCTTCTTCCTCTGCCCTTCTCTCTTCCTTCACACTCCTGCTTCCTTTTTCTTTTTTTGTTGTTGTTGTTTTGTGGTGTGACTCCAGGAGGGACAAACCTCACCTCAGCCTTTATGTGAGAAGGTTGGGGCTCAAAATTTGGTGGGTATTTTATTTTTCTGCTGGCTTTTACCTGGTCCGAGTTGCCCCCCCAGCAGCTCTTTTTCCTCAGACCACGATGCTCTGTGGTGGCAAATGGAGAATGATGCACAAGCCCAAACGTGGCAGGAGGAGTCACCGGCTGTTCCAACATCCCCAGGGGTGACGGTGGCACACCACAGATGCAGCTGATGATGATGATGATGATGGGTCCTGCAGGGAGAGTGACCCAGGCAATAACTCATGGGAATGTGTTTGTGCTCCAGCCAGCTCCTCTGACTTCCTGTATCCCAGGGAAAAAAAAAGAATTTAAAAAGGACACAAAAAAAAAAAAAAAAAAAAAAAAAAAAAAAAAAAAAAAAAAAAAAAAAAAATCAATCAATTGACAGAATCCCACACATGGGTGGCTTTGCCACGAGGTGTGGTGTCCCAGGAGTGTCCCTGTGCCTGCCCCTGGATCCCTGGAAGTGTCCCAGGCCAGGCTGGATGAGGCTTGGAGCAGCCTGGGATGGTGGAAGGTCTCCCTGCCCACGGCAGGGAGGTGGAACAGGAAGAGCTCTGAAGTCACTTACAACCCAAACCACTCCAAGATTTCTTAGTGAGAAGAAGTGCGGCCGAGGAGGTCCCTGCCCAGCATTTTCGGGTGCATTTTGGGCCCATCGCCCCACCAGCACTGCTCTGCCTGATGCTTGGATGGCCATTCCCCAGCTCCCGTGAGCCGCTGTCCCCCGTGGCACCAGGGCAGTGCCAGCTGGTCCCTCACCCAGCTCCTGCTGAGCCCCCACCCCATCACTAATTTGGGACAGCAAGCCAGGGTCTGGCAGGGCCCCTTTTGAGGTTTGCTGCAGTAAGGGATGTGAGGAAATTCCATTACGGATCTCCCAGCCATGTGCGAAGCAGGAATGTGGGGGGGTTTTTTTGGGTTTTTTTTGTTAATTTTTTGGATTTTTTTTCCCAACTAAGTTCCCGGACAGCTCCAAAGACGTGATGAACTGCGAACGATCCGCGGAGCCCATTGTCTCTGGGAGCTGGTGAAAAAAGCCACAGAGAGCAGGCAGGGATGTCACACCCCGCCGGAAAACAATGATCCTCAGAGCGGTGGCGTGAAGCCGGGCGTGGGGATGGGGACAGTCCCCTTTCCGGAGCGTGGAGCGCGGAGAACACGCCGCTGACAATGAGGAAATCTGCATGGGAGCAAATTCCCAGCCCTCAACTGGAAGCCCATGCTCGGGCCGTATCCATCAGCCAGGCTGGAGCAGGGATGAGGGAGGCTTTTGTGAGTGTTGGCCGGGGGAAATGTGATTTATCTTGGCGAAACGAATCGTGTTTCAGCCGATGCTTGCCGCAAGAAATGTTTTTCTCACAGCCTTTGTTCGGGCTTTTGGCAGATCTGGGGGTTTGCTGGCGTTAGCAAAAGCCGTCCCTGCCGCCCACTGCTCCTGGGGCTGGAGTAGGAAATCAGGAATAAAGGCAGAGGGGACGTGGAAGGCTAAATCCGTCACCACTCCCGCTCTGCTGCGCTGCGGCAGGATGTGGAGCTTAGAGGAGAATTTCCAAGGAGATCCCCGGGTAAAACCCAGCAGAGGCCGGTGCTTGGCTGCTCTTGCCAAGGTACCTGTGCTTGGGATTCTGGGACAAATCCCTGGCAGGTGCTGAGGCTTGTTGGAAATCAGCCCTCCGTTCCTCCTTTCTCTCCCGAAAACCAGCATTTTGGGAGGGGCAAAGGGCAGTGTCTCCTGTTCCTATGTGTGGTTAGCCCCAGAAAACGAAAAGAAAACGAGGGGAAAAAGCCGTGTTTTGATGTGCAAATCAATTCCGAGCTCCTCGTTTTCCTTCTCCAAAGGCTTTGACGAGGATCCTGCCTCCCCACCATCCACAAGCATCGCTCTGGGTCACAGCTCGGGAGGGGAGGGAGGGAAAAAAAATGTCCTTCTTGGTTCTGGAGAACTTCAAGGATTTTTCTTCTCAGTGGCAGGGGATTTTTCCCGGGAAGGCAATTTCATTCCTGGGCCTGGTAGGCTCCCTGATCATTTAAAAACAGACCCCTGGGGGGAATAAGGCCTTTAAAAGCTCCATTTGCTTCCAGTCATTTTACACAGTAAGCCAAGCTGGAGTGAAGGATCTTTATTTAAATATGAATTAAGCCCCAACCTTCCCCTTTACTGCGTTATTTTCCTTTGAGGTTTACTTTGATATTATTTCAAAGTCTTGAAGCTAACAGAATGCTGGCCCATATTTAAAGTGACAGGAGAGTTCTGGAAAAAGATTTAGGAGGCCACCAAACTCTTTCAGTGCAGGGCTCTGAAACAGGACAGGAAATCATAAAAGGTCTGAGTGCACTTTACCAAGCTCCAAACAAATCCTGAGACTACAAAGGCGAGGGGAATGGCATCAAGGCCACAAAGAGCATCAAGAGTCAGCTGAAAAACCTGGAATTATTCCGTTAAATCACGGGCAAAGTGCTGGCAATAATGGAATCATCCAGCCATGGAAGGGTTTGGGTTGGAAGGGTGGTTGAAGATCACCTCATCCCATGGGCAGGGACGCCTTCCACTCTCCCAGGTTGCTCCAAGCTCTGTCCAGCCTGGCCTTGGACCCTTCCAGGGATTTTGCCCTGTGCCAGGGCCTCAGTCTGTGGTGTTTGCTTCTTTTTGGGGTTTAGGTTTAGCCTGTGCCCAGCTTTGGTGCTGCAAGTGGGAGGAAGGTTTCAAGATGAGACGTAAATTTGGGTGATCTTTAAGGTAAAACAAAGAGACTTTGAGTGACAAAGGATGGGCTGCGTTTCCTGCTGGTATTGGCCTCTCCTTTTGCTTTCCAGCCCTTCCCAGCCATCCAGCTGCTGCTGGAGCAGCTGCTTAAGAGGTTTTGTCTGCCTGAAGCATCACAGAATCCTTCAGAGATCCTGGAGAAGCAAGATCAGAGTCCAACCATTCCCCCGGGACTGTCAAGGCCACCACTAATCCCTGTCCCCACGTGCCACATCCCCGTGGCTTTTAAATCCCTCCAGGATCGGCGAGTTACTTTCACATCCTTTCTGATCCCAGTTTTTACCTTTTCTGCCTAACCCTGATTCAGGTCCCTTTGTCACTGAGCTTCCCAAAGAGCAGGAAGCAGAGGATTTATCCCTGTCCTGACCATGCAGCTGCTCGTGGGCCCTCCCTCCTCTCCCAGGTTTGTGTGGGATGCAGGTTCCCCCAGCCAAAATCTCAGTGCTGAGGTGACACCGACCTCTCTCTGCTGTCACCCCGCAGCGAGGCGGGGGCTGGATTTGCCATCCCAGAAACCATGCCTGGGTGGTCCCAGCCAAACCAGAGCTTCCAAATTTACAGGGATCTCTGGGAAAAAATCGTCAGCCCTCCCCGCTTTCCTGATCCCTCCTTGCTGTCAGCACTCCTCGGTTGTGTGGAAACGGGGTGGCCTTGGGGGGAGCCAGGGAGAACAGGGATCCCAAGGGGCTTGGGGCTTGGATTTGTTTGGGTTTTTTTTTTGGTTTTTTTTTTCACATGGACTTTGGCTGAAAATGAAAACACATTTTTTTCCCCCTTTTGAAAATGGAGGGGTTGGAGGTGCTAAGCTGACCTGAGATTGAGTAAAAAATTATTAAAAAAACCCCCCCAAATCAGTGCGTTTTACATCCTTACCTCAGTGCTTGGCTTCTTTCCAGTGAATATTTCGCTTTGTGGTTTGCTGGAATAGTTTGTACTGGGTTTTTTTGTTGGTTTTTTTTTTTTTTCTTT
>WEKY01006537.1:37821-82384 GCA_013390045.1 Picathartes gymnocephalus | reverse complement strand
TTTGTTTGTTTGGTTTTTTTTTTTTACATCCCTGGCAAATATTTCTACTGTTTTAATTCTTGAGAACTGATCATTAATTAGGATGAGTCTGCTAATACCCAGCCGGAGGGTTTCTTGGTTTTCCTCACTTCCAAATTTGCCTGAAGAAGGAAATCAGGAGCTGTGGTGACTCTCCGAGCTACCCCACCGAGGTGTCTGGTGGGATCAGCAGCTTGCAAGGAGCAATCTCCTTGTTTTCCCCTCTTTTCAATTTTCTGCGAAACCTGGGAAGAGGGGTGAAAAAACTCCCAGAAATATCTGCTTTCCCCAGCCAGCTGCAATTCCCTGGCGGCATTTCCAGCTCGCTCTGCCCTTCGGGGTTGCGGTGCCGTCCCTTTCCACGCTCGTGGCCTCGTCAAACCATTCCTGCAGCTCTCCAGCAAGACAGAAATTCTGGAGGTTTTTTTGGGCTCAGAGATTTCAAAGCCGCGCTGGAGCACATGGAAATGACTCTCAGGGCAACGGCCATAAAAATAATTATATTGCCGGGGGGAAAGGGTGATATGAAATGTCCCCAAAAGGGATCTCGGCGGTGGTTGCAGGATCTGTCGCAGCTCTGTGAGAGCCCGCTGTGATCTCCAGGGCTCATTTATCACTGCTACCTATAACTGCAGGAAATATGCCCCCAAAAAGCACTGCGGGAAGGAATGTGAGGGGAGGTTGCCCAGGAGAAGCGTTTCCATCTCCCCCTTCGTTTTAACGAGGATGCTTTGAAAATGAGGGGCTGCTCTGCAGAGCTGAGCGGTGTGAGGATGACTAATTTGGAGACAAATTAGGTCTACTTAGCCGAAATGTCTCCCTCGATTGTTCCCTTAATGACCCTTCAACGCACATCTCTCCCGAAAGGACTTTTACCGCAGCTCTGCCTCCAGCAGATTAAGTAATAACATGTTTTTACCACTTTTCTAAGCGCTCCTTCGGACCCCATCCAGCATTTTCCCTCCGCCATGCGTGTCTCCAGCTCTTTCTGATGGGTAATTCATTTATTTGCGTCTAGCCCCTGGCAGATTTGTCTCTTTGCCTGTCTCCCTCTCCGGAGCATTTCCCTCGCACCCTCTTTTTCAAAGATCCCCGAGCCTGAGCGGATTTTGGCTGACTGCAGCGTGTTCGGTGTCTGCTGGGTAACAGATTTATCCTTTCCCAAGGAAAGACACGAACGTAAACAGAGGCTCCGAAATGCATTTCGCTGGGCTTTTTAAATGCGCTGAGATGAAACCCCCGCCACCCCTCCCCGCCGCTACAAGGCTATTAATGTAAATACCAAACTTTACAATCCTTCCTGTCAAGGAAACTTATTTACATTTTTTGAAGGATGCGTATTTTAAAAATGGGGCTTTTGGGACAAGAAAAGGGCTCCGTTCCAGTGTCACTACACCCCCAGTTAACTGTGCTGCTCTCAGACACTATAGAATTAGGTTTTTCTTCCCAGGGCCAGCAGAGATAACATCTGTTTGCTTCTTTAAGGAGAAAATGAAATAGGATGCTGGTGTTTTATACTGGAAACAGCCCTACGAGTCTGAAGGGGTGATGGAATGAGGGCTGTGGACCGAACACACGGGTTAAACGGGGCTTCTCCAGCACGGAAAAGGTGGGAAAAGGGGTTAGTGCCAGCCCAGGGAAGGCGAAGGGCTCGTCCGCAGTGAGTGGGGAGAAGCGGCAGACTGGTCTTACTGGTGCGGGGCTCAGGGCTGCGTTGTCCTTTACACTTTGCTGCTGGTCCTGCCATCCCGGCGGGACAGGGCTTTTCCCTACTAAAAGGAATATCAGCAAACACAGTCTTTTTTCCTCTGATTTATCCTTTTCAGTTCAGAACATTTCAAAAGCAGAAGGGAAGGGCGGCTGCAAGGGAAGGGGCGCAGGTGCCGGCAGTGAGGATGGGGATATTTTTGGGGGGAAGAAGACTAGGCTGAAACATCCCTGTGTAGTCCTAGAGGTGCAGAGCTGTGCCTGTTTCTCCTGCAACTCCCGGAGTCAGTTGTCTGGAATTCCGTGGAGCAGAACAGGAAAAGGTTTCGTGGCCAGAGCAGCGAGCAGCAGTGACCTGCTGGCGTTCGCAGGGGCCAGGTGGCATTTTCCCAGATCCCAAGGCTCTGATTTTCTAATCAAGCAGCTCGTCGGATTTCTATTTCGCTCGCTGCCAGAGGGGAACGAGAGTCCCTCCAAGGGGAAAACCTCTGCTTGCTTCTGTCTCCCCAAAAGCTCGGGAAAAGGGAGGATGGCAGCCCAGCCTGAGCGACTCTCACCCCACGTTTGCAGTTCCTGCTCCCTAGGAAAGGCAGGCGCTGATCCCAAATCCACACAGCAATTTCTTAGGGATTTTTTGTCCTCTTACCCACAAAATGTCCCACCGCCCAACGAAATCTGCCCCTTTTTGAGGGTTTCTTGGGGACCTGGTTGTAGTTTAATTTTTTATTTTCTGGCAGCCGTAATTTCTGTCGCCATAAATGACAGAATCTGACACCGCACCGCACCAGGCCATTTGTCAACAACCTTTTCAACAGTCCAACCACACGCGTGTTCCTGCACACACAGGCACAGGGAAAGGGGGAAAGTTTGGGATCCTCCTCTCCAAGAGCCACCTTGGAGCACCGGGTTGGAGGCTGGGTTACGGCGAAGGCGCCGAATTCTGTTTTATTCCAAATCAAGCCAAAACCTGCTGGGGTTTGGTTCTGCATCGTGGTTTTTCCATGATATCCTCACAATTTTTTGGCGGGTAGGGACAATCCGAGCACCTACCTATAAAATCTGCCTCATCAGAGCAACGTTAATAATAATTCAATCAACATGGATTTTAAAATATGGTTTTAAAAAGGCAGGTTTTGTCCCGTACCGTGTGCTAGGAGTGGTTGTGTATTAGATAACGGATTTCCAACCATCCCTTGGCTAATGGCAACACATCATTTGGGAAACAACAGAATCCATGTATTGTTCCAGCCCAGCACTTTCCTATTCAGCCAATCTAAACTGCTGAAGAAATATGTGTTCGGGACATTTTACATCTGGTTTTGACAAGAAGCCTGGGTTTTTGTGTGTGGGTTTTTTTATTTTTTAATTTTTTTTAAATCTGTTTGCTGCAGTTTTTAGCCAGATTAGCATGGGAAAAGGCTCTCTGTTTTACAAACGGAGGGTTTAGCTTTTGAAAAAGCCACTCGGCTTTGGATTTTTGCAGTTGAAATTGGGGCAAGACGTGCGAAAAACAGGAATGCCAGCAATGGCCATAAACCCTGCATCAAGTGTTACCTATTCAAATAAAACCAAACAACAGGCTGCTCGTGCAATGGGTAGAATAACCAATTTTGAGACACTTTTCATATTTTTGGGAATCACCAGAAGAGCTTAATTCTAGCACCAAATTGCAAATTCCAAACCACTTCAGGATGCAAGTAAAACATTTACATCTAAAATTATTTTAAGGCTGTTTTACACCACCAGTAAGTCCTGGTTTCACATTTTTTTTAGCTTTTTGAACTGAGGCACTGCAGTTGCATCAAGTTTTTGCTCGGTTCCTATATTTTATTTATTCAAATGGACTGTTCATTGCTGCCTGAACAAAGATGGATTTGCCTCTTTAAGCAAGCCTGGCCAATGGGCTGGGATAAACTTTCCTCCTCAACTCTGCCCATGATGAAATTATTTCATTTTTGCATCACAATGGTGGTGGGGAAAATGTCCCTTCGGAGTGTTTGCTTGGTGAAATGGGCTTGTGGGCTCTGTTTTATGTTTGGAGCCCCAGACAGCGCCCGGCCAGACCTAAACTCCGGCTGACACAACGCAGAGCTGCTCTGCTTAATTAGCTGGAGATGAGGGTGTTATTAAAAGGCTTTTTTCCCCCTTCTTTTCTGACTGTTTATTCTTCCCTCCCCGAATATTACAAAGGCAGCTGAAGAGGAAGTAGTTTTCTGCTAATGGAAAGCGATGAGGAAGGGTTTAGTGAGGAGAGTAAATAAGAAACTGCGCCCGAGGCCAGCCGCTGCTTCACCGGCACTTTGGGGAAGGGAAACTGGACAAACCCAAAAATTTAGCAGAGTTTCTCCTATCTCTGTTTGCTTTTTGCTGTGCGAGGGGGAAGGGGCACAGCCCGGGACTGCAGCCGACATCTGCTGCTCGTTTCTTTTAAGAGAAACACAACCTGGGGCGAACCCATCGCCAAGCCCCGCGTGGGTCCTGCCGACCCCCTGGCCCCTCAGCTGGCCACCACGGGGCTCAGCACTGGGGTTTTCGGGGTGCAGATACCCACGGAGTGGGGCAGCAGCTGTTTTGGATCCCCTTGTCAGCCCGTTGCGTCCATCACATTTTCCTCTCTCCGAGCCCTTCTCCGCAGCAGCGCTTTCTGGCAAATCTCACGCGGTGACGGTTTCCCCTCTGCCCCTCATCATCCAGCTCTCAACACCATTCCCCTCTCTCCCCCCCATTCCCACAGAGCAAAAGCATGCTGATTATTATTCTTTTTTCCCCCCCAAAAAATCTGGGGCATAAATAATTTTTGCCTTCCTGGAAGCTCTATTTATTTGAATTTCCGCCGGCGCGTGGAGGGAGCGGGAGGAACTGGACGTGCCTACGCTGCCCTCCAGGTCGGTGACCCCAAACCCACCAGCACCCCCACGGGCAGAGGGAAGGAAACAGACCCGGGGCATGGCCCAGGAGAAGAAAAACAGGTACCTACCCCTTGGGCTGGCCCGGCCTGGGCGGTGGCTAGTGGGAGGCCGACATGGACCACGCTCCCTCCATCCTCCACACGGAGAAGGCATAACTGAGCCTCTCGTGAGCCACGTAACTGCAGCTCGTCATCTTACTGTCCATCTCGTCGCTCTGGAGCACCTGGTAGAGGAAGTCTATGTACCGTGCCGCCAGCTTGAGCGTCTGGATTTTACTCAGTTTGTCAGAGGGCAGCGTGGGGATGATTTTCCTCAGGGCAGCAAAAGCTTCGTTGAGCGACTGAGTCCTCTGCCTCTCTCTGACGTTGGCCAGGATCCTCTGGCTCTGCAGTTCTTCGTAAGATTGGGAGCTGGGACTGGACTTTTTCCCCCTCTTCCCTGGGTTGGGGCTGCCATCTTCGCTGGACTTCTTACTGTATCTTCTCTTCCTGCCAAATCTCTTTGGCTGCCTTTCCAGCTCCTCTTCACTGGTCCCCAAGCTATCCACAGGGGAAACAGGAGAACTGGAGCTTTCTTCCATGCTTTCTGCAAGAAGGGGAGGGGAAGAGCCTTTCCCCCCCTCCTTATGTTATGTGAGCGTGTGTGTGTCTTAAATGTGCTTTAAATTCCTGAGACAGATCCTTTGGAAAAACAGGAGGACTCGGTTTTTTCCTTTTTTTTTCCTTTTTTTTTTTTTTTTGCTGACCAAACGTTTTCCAGGTTGCTTGAAGGGCTCTTATTTCAAGGACCGAGGTTGTGTAAAAAAATTGAGGTCTTGGAGAGAGGAAGTTATTCTAACTTTTTGGAAACTTTAGCTGAGCTCAGTTGCTAAATAGTTGTCAGAAGTGAGGGAGGTGCGGGGCTCCCTCCTGATTGGCCGGCCAGGTCGGTGGGAGGAAGGCTTTTCCCCTGCTAAACTTTCACAGTTTTATGTTACACTTAACTAAAATCTTGGGAATGCACCTCGAATCAAAGATAGCTGGCGATCGCCACCCCCCGCCCCCGGGGATGCTGGGTTTGCAGCACCCCTCCAGGATAACCCCCTGCACCCACCCTGGGGGTTTTTGGGGTGCTGCCCAGGGTCCCCGTGTCACATCTCTGTCTTTGCCGGGCTGCAGAGGTTCCGTGCCCAGGTCGGGCTGCAGAGCCCTCCACGCACTGGAGCGTGTCCCCTTTTCATGGAATGAGGCCCTATTTTCCATTCCCTGGTGCTGGGGGTCCTGCAAACCCCCTGCCCTGCAGGGATGGGGTGGGAACCTCCCTCCCCATCCCACAGAGTGACCCTGGAGTGGCAGAAGTTCCCGGGGACACGCTAAGCTATGGGCATGGTGGAGGTTTGGGGGCAGAGGGGCTAAACCCTTACTTGTGGGGGGCATGGGAAAAACCCTCCTTTGGACAAACCCCAAACATGGATCGGCTGGAAAGCAGCTAATAAATAGTTTGTGGGAAAACCCATGGAGAGGAGCCTGGAGAGACAGCACTGGCCTTGCACTGTCATTTTCTCCCCATTTTCCCCCCTTCTGTTAAATGCTCAACATTTTAGGGAATCAGCAGCCAAGGTAGGTAGGAGGACATTTTTTCCTCCTCCAGAATATCCTGCTGCTGAATTCGTGGTATCCCATCACACAAAAACTGTGATAGCAGGATTTTTGACCTATCCAACAGAAGACAACAGGTCTCTCCATCACACCCTGGGGGGAAATGTGGCAAAACTCCGCTTGCTTCCGTGGAGCTAAGGCAGAGAAAAATCAGATTTGGACCTCTGATTTCAGTCAGAGCCCAGATTGCAGGAACAGATGCATTCCTGAGCGGCAAAGATCATGTTTTCAATACGGAGCAGGGAAACAAAACACAACAACAATAATAATAAAAAGGAATAAGACAAAAGAAACTCGTAAAACGTCGATGTTTTATCAGAAGGATTCGTTTGGAGCGGATTTCTTTGCCAAAGTTTTCCAGTAGGTATCAACACTCATTAATGGGAAAAAAATAATGTCTGGTTTGATTGGGAAAGTGCTCCTTGGTAGGAGAAGGAATTTTTGGCTTGCCTGGGGCTGGCTGCACTGCTGGTAGGTAATGTTTACAGCGGAAAGCCTTCCCCAGGCAGCCCCCGGGGAGTGCCTGTGTGTGCTTTCCAAAGGAAAAGTTTTCAGGTGCAGCACAGGAGTCGGAAAGCCAGGCCGTTCTGCAAATCGATTTTTAATCTGATTTAAGACCCCGGCGAGCCGGGCAGGGCGGGCTCCGCTCCCGCTCGCACCCCAAATCCAGCTTTCCAGAAGGGTTTGGGGCTGGATCCCAGGGCTGATCCAGCACCCAAAACCTGGAATTCCACGAGTGCAAGGGGAGCCTCCTGAGTGCCTGGGATCCTTTCCAAGTGTTGAGGGAAGCCATCACCCAAGGCTGGAGGGGCACCATTCCTGGTTTTCCCAGCAAAGAGATTCACCACATTTCTGTGTTTGCAGGGGTTCACGGAGCACGGGAGGACAGGTGGGATGCAGGGATTCATGGAGCACAGGGATTCACAGACCACAGGGATTCATGGAGCACAGGCATTCATGGAGCACGGGAGGACAGGGAGGATGCAGGGATTCACAGAGCACAGGGATTCAAGGAGCACAGGGATTCACGGAGCACAGGGATTCATGGAGCACGGGAGGACAGGTGGGATGCAGGGATTCATGGAACACAGGGATTCATGGAGCACAGGGATTCATGGAGCACGGGAGGACAGGTGGGATGCAGGGATTCATGGAGCACAGGGATTCATGGAGCACAGGAGGACAGGTGGGATGCAGAGCTGAGCTCCCAGAGTGCCCTGCCCAAAAGGGCTGCAGGTGCCCCCAAGAAGCTGCTCGGGGAGGGAGCAGGGATGTTTTGGGCTGTGTTTGAGAGCACCAGGAGCCAGGGAAGCTGATCCCAGCTGGTGAGGAGGGCGAGTGGAGCTGCTGGTTGTGCATCTCCTCTCCCCCTGCCCTGCCAACATTTATTTTCCAGCTTCTTTGTGGCCCTGTCATGACCACGGAAAGCAGGGCTTGATCTCCTAGTGCATGAGGTGTTTCCATGGGATGGCATTTGATCCTACAAGTGACAGAGCGGTTTTGTGGGTGGACTGTGTGGATGGATCTCAGCATTCCCAGTTCTCAGCTGGCACAGGGAGTTTGGGATAATCCCACACAGGCATGGCCCCAGCTCCTGGGCATCACACTGGGAAAAAGCTGCGGCCACGTGGCGTGATCCTGGTCCAGCTGCTGCTCCTGGCACTCCGGGATGTGCCTCTTTGGGCTGCACGGCGGCAGCAGCAGAGAGAGCAGCCCCGCGGCTCCTCTGGGTTAAGGAGCTAATATTAAGTAAATAAATTAAATAAAAACCCGCCTCGCTGCAGCAAACGAGACCGAAGGAGTGTTTGCAGGATCGAGGCAGGATTTCTCCCTCAGGGAATCGCTGCTGTGCATAACCTCTGAACGTGCAAAGCCTTTTGGTATCAGGCAGGCTTCATTAGGGGAAATTTATGGTGGGATTTGGCCACGGGGTAATTATGGAGTCTCTGAGCTCGGCTCCAGCGAGCACCGCTCCGGAGCTGCCGTGCTTGTGTGTGTGTGTGTGTGTGTGTGTGTGTGTGGACCCTCCACTGCTGCAGTGCTTGGTGCCAGGGTGGTGACAATCCTGCAAATACCTGCCCTGGAGCAGACCAAAGGCACGGGAGCAGCCCTGGCTGAAAGGTGACCCTGCTCTCCTGGAGGAATGGGGACGCTGGGGAGGTTTCTGGGGGAAGCAGTCCGAAGGTGCCGCTGGCAGAGCGGGCTGGGCTGGATCCCTCCCTCCTGCTACCACGGCAGGGTGGGAGAGGGGTTAGGAAATAAAAACTGCCACATAAAAAAATAGTTTTGGGGGAATTTTCGTGCCCTGTTTGAATGTGACACTCACTAGGATGCTGTTCCCCTGCCTTTAGCAGGCTCCCAGACATTTTTGTTAGAGGGCAGTAAGGAATGTGGACTGGGATTTGGGCTCAGTGCTTCTTCTCCATGGGAAGCCTGTGGTCCACTTGTCCCCTTGGCAGGGTTTGGCCAGAAAATCACCCTCTGACCTCTCTGTGCTGAAGAGGAGGAGAAGTTTTGGATTTCTATGTCCTGCCACCCCGTCCTCTGCTTGTCGTGGGAAGCAGAGAAAGTTTTGGGTGCCCTGACAGTGCAGGTAACGCCCTTTCAGTGCATCCAGGCTGCTCTTCTGCCGGGGGAGCTGCCGGGAATGCCAATTTTTGGAGCGAACTGGAGGAAAACCAGCTGTGCTTTTTGCCTTCCTCCTCCCTGCTACCTCCTGCTATGGAGGAGAGCATCCCTTCTCCTTCCACAAACATCTCGCTCTCAAACTGCACCCGGCATCGAACCACCTCTGCCGCGGCCAGATCTGATTAAGCTGATTCATTCTTTTCCCCCTCCTTTTTATAAGGGATAATTCCTTAGTGCTTGTGCAGAGAGCGATCCTGGTGCGGGCACCTTCCCCGTGCCAGCACCAGCCGGGATTGTCCCCGCTCCTTCTGCCGCCTGGGCTGTGTTCCCTCACCCCTTCTGTCCCCCTGGGTGACAAGTTCAGGATCAAAAGCAGAGCAGCAGCACAGATAAGGGGCGGGAGGTGCGGGGCTTTCGGGACGAGACTGTCGGAGAGGAGCGCGGTTCCAAAGAAATCGGATACGCTCCGGCCAGAGTTTTGTGCAGGAATGTACATCTGTTTCTGAACTGTTACCAGCTGATGTGCCCGCTCTCCCCTTCTGCTTCCTCCCCTTCCAAAGCCCCCGAGCAGCGGGACCGGCGGAGGAGAGGCTGACCTCCCGGGCAGCTATTCCCACTGCGGGGTGATCCAGGGAAAAAATGCAGCAAGGTGTGTTTGGATCTCCCTGTGAGGGGAGAGCTGGTGGCAGCTCTCCCTTTGTTCTGCTGGATCTACCTGGATCCCTCAGCTTGGTGCTGGAGGAGCCTGGAAACAGGGATCTTTCTAGGCAAGGCCTGGCAGGAGGCTGACGGGAAAAAAAAAAGATGAGGGGAGGACTTTGAGATTTTCCCAGTGGATGGCCCTTTCTCCCGGGAAAAGCCCACAGGCCCTTTGTCCATCCCCTTTATGGAGGTGGCAGCTCCATCCAAGCTTTGACCGAGCAAGGTGGGAATTTCAAGGGTCATCCTGGAGAAGGGAAGGCTCCAGGGAGACCTCAGAACCCGAGTGCTTAAAGGGGCTCCAGGAGAGCTGGAGAGGGACTGGGGACAAGGGATGGAGGGACAGGACACAGGGAATGGCTTCCCACTGCCAGAGGGCAGGGATGGATGGGATATTGGGAAGGTGGTGAGGCCCAGAGAAGCTGTGGATGCCCCACTGGAACATGTCTTGGAGAGGAGAGGAGTTCCTGAGCCTTTTTAACTCCTGTGGGACACGGGCAGGTGTTTAAATTTATGGTTATATTAAAATCAGGCCTGAATTTCTGCCCCTCTGGAATAAGAAGGGAGATCTTCAGTGTCTTCAACAGGTTTTGGGTTGGGATCTCAAGCACGAAGCGGATGGGGACCCATTCCCACCTGCACCACTGCCAGTAGGACGGGGAGAATTTAGGCCAGACCCAGTTCTGCCTCAAACATGGGGTGCAGTATTTCAGATTTGATCACGGATTTCTGGCCAGATGGAGAAATCCATGTAATTTCCCGTGTTCCAGCGTGTGTTCTGCCACAGGAAAGAAACCCAAAGGCAGCGGCGTCGCCGTTGTGGGTTCTATTTTTAATGACAGCACAGAAAGAACGGGTGTTCTGGGGAGTAAACAGTGGTGGCTATCACCATTCCAAAAATAACATTTCTATTTCAGATCATTTGCCTGAGGCCACTGCTAATTGCAGATCGGAGTGGAACACCTCCCTGGGAATCCACGGGCAAGAAACTTTTTCTTTTTTTTCCCCCCTCCTTTTGGAAGGTGGAGTATTAATTGTGGCTGCAGCGGTAGCAACTGTAGCTTAAAAACCTGGGCTAGGGGAAACGAAAATACTGTTTCATGAACTGGAAAATCAAAGCATGGGAAATATTTTGCTCTCCTCACCTTTTCCTCCCCCATTTCCGGCCTTGTTAAATTGGGAAAGAAGGGCTTCCCACTAATATAAAGGTGAATCCAAAGCCAGCCTGGGTGTTCCAACAGAATTCAGGCATGGCTGGGAGGGTCAGGCTTCTCTTAAAATTTTTTGGGATTGCAACACCAACTTCAGAGGGTTGTTGCACCTTTCACTGCACCAGGTTGCTCCAAGCCTGTTGTTTGTATTCCAGTATTTTTGAGGATTAACCAGAATCCTCGAGGAGAACCAGCCTTGTAGTTAACAGCATTGTGAGGTGAAAAGGGAGGAACAAAGTACTGGGGAAAAAGAAAGCAAAGCCCTGGAGTAATTGTACTGCCGTTGCAATAAAAGATTTTCCTCGTGGGTCCAGGGAAGAACCTCTCTCAAAGCGAAGTTTTAATTGTCGGGGGTGGAATGGAGCCATTGGCTCTGGAATTTAAGCACCGAGGTGCAGCATTTGGCAGGTCAGATGCTGGGGAGAGGGAAGCTGAAACAATGAACTTGACATGGTAGCTCTGGAGCTGGGTGCATCTGCTGGGGCCCACTGGGATTTCGGGAATTGCCACCATTTGGAAAAGTCACAGTTTTGAGAATGCGAAACAAGGGAAGATTTGTTAGGGATTCTCAAGTGGAAAAAACTGAATTTTCCAGGAGAAGAGGATGGGGTCAGTTAAAATCAGTCTATTTGCAGGTTCTTTGGCCAGCTCTGAACTTCCCCTTGGCTTTTGGGCACCTGAGGTTCTCACAGTTTGCAAAGCCTGGAGCTCTGCTTTGCCTGGATAACAACGGACAACCTCTGTCCTCATTTCTCACCCCACAGCACCCCAATTCCCCTGTAATTTATTCCTTCCCAGTGGTGAGAATTCCTGCCTCTGGAGCATTCCCATTCCCAGCAGCCCAGCTGCGGGATCACAGAGACACGACCTGGGCTCCCTGAAGCAGAAAGGAAGAGTTCTGCTGGTTTGGAAATTGAGCTCATCCTCCCCAGATATTCATCTGCTTAAACCAGGCAGCTCCACCTCGAGGTTTGGGTCCTTTGGGTGTTGCTTTCCTGGATTTAAGTGGCCTGGAAGAGGGAAGGGGGTGTTTCCTTGGAGAACCCCCTTGGTGACTGTTGAGCTTCTCTCCAAGGAGATAAAAACCTGTCAGTTACTGAGGGGGAAAAAATGTTTGTTTTCTAAATAGAACAACATTTTGTGTAACCTGCTGGCATCCCTAGGAAAATATGATTTATTTTGGAAAACCAGGCACCCTGAGTCCTTCATCTCCACGTGTTGCAGTTTAGGTTTCTCCTGCAGGAATGGGCTGGTGCCTTCTGATCAATTTTCTTGGCTACCAGCTGGTTCGGTTTCACTTTGGTGTTTAATTTGATGCTGAAAAGTTGAAATCCTCCATTTAAGGAAGAAAAAAATAATAATTACTGAGTAACTACACTCACAACATTAGAAGTGAGAGCCAAAGCAGCTCAGCTGGGAGAGGAAATTATTTTTCTTAGACTGATTAAAACTTCTGCTTTTTTCTTCGTCTTTATCAACACCTGTTTAACTCAGGCACCTGAATAAACTTTGAGGAGAAAAGATAGTTTTGTTAAAGGCTCAACTGGACCCCCAAAAGCTCGAGTTCCACTTCTGGGACCCTCAGCCAATCAAGGGGAAACCAGGCTTGACATTCCTAGCAAGATCTGGGGAGGAAAAAGCAGGAAAGGCCCACTATTCCTTTCAAAAACAATCAGGAGGAAAAGCCGCAAGCCAAACGAACAAGTCCTCAAAACTTGAGGCCGCTTGGATTTAAAAGAAGTGGCCATAAAAATTACTAAAATGCGTGCAGTTGGGTCTGGGCTGTTTTTGCAGGAACACTGAGTGGACTGGCTGTTTTCTCAGGAGCAGCAGCCCTGTTTGCTGGGACACCACGAGCCCAAAGTGCCCTGGATGAAGCTGTGGCTGCAGGCACACGAGCTGTGCACAGCAAATCGCTGTGCAGGAACGTGTGTGCAGTAGCCCAAAGACTGGAAGCGAAAAGATCAGGGAAACAGCTGCACCCCTCAAAGGCACAGGAAGAGCATTCCTGCAGAACATCTGTGGATTTGCACGTGTAGGGGGAGATGTTTGGATGAGGCAGCAGGTGTGAACCTGCCAGGCCTGCTGCACCCAGGGCATCCTTTACCCTTCCCATCGCATCCCAAGGGTGACTTGCTCATTATTGTCATGGAATCCCTGAATGGTTTGGGTTGGAAGGATCTTGGAGGTCCCATCCCACACTTTCCACTATCTCAGATGGCTCCAAACCCTGTCCAACCTGGCCTTGGACACTTCCAGGGATCCAGGGGCAGCCACAGCTTCTCTGGGCACCCCATGCCAGGGCCTCCCCACCCTCACAGGGAAGGATTTCTTCCCAATATCCCATCTAACCCTTTCCCGTGCCAGTGGGAAGACATTCCCCCTGTCTCGTCACTCCGTCCCTTGTCCAAATTTCCTCTCCAGATTCCTTACTGGCCTCCTTCAGGTATCCTGACCCTCAGTGGGATTGACAGTTGGGAAGCAGTGTTCCAGCAGAATTCCCAGGCTCTAATTCCTGTCCCAGCTGCCCACACCCTGCCTGCAGCATCACCCAGAAACATTCCTTTGGCTGAAGCTGCAAGGTGCATCCCAGTGCCGGGTGCATCCTCATGGTGGGACAGGATTTGGTCTCAGAGGGAGAGAACAACATCTTACACGGTCGTCTTCAAGCACATCAATTATTGCATGGAATTGTTGATGCACGAGCTCGAAAATTCTGCAGGAGGTGACCTGGGCAGCAGCTGTGGCCTGTGGGTATGGCCTAGCTTTCCATGTTATCCAACCCTGGAATGAAATACCTCTCCCTGGTAGCTCTCTCCGCCAGCAGGATGAGCAGCCCAACCTGCAGTGGATTGCAAAGCATCGCCATTTTGTGTATTTTAACTCAAAACGCCTTTTAAGTGGCCGCTGGAGGAGGAGAGCTGTAAAACATACCTGTCCTCGGCCTGAACCTCCCCCAGCTTTTTCATTATCAGTCGAGCTTTGCGATTTGTTGGTTTTTTGTAGGTTTTTTTTTTGTTCTGGCATCAATACGACGGTGAGGTTTCATTTCCTCCTCCTTGGCAGAGCTCGAGCTCGCTGCCGGTTCCACTCCAGGCCCCGTCAGGTGACTCGGAGTCTGATCCACGACTTGCACAGTCAGCAGAAAACTTCATGTTGCTCTCAGCAGGCTTTGCGGCGACCTTTAATAATTCCCTCCTTCCAAGGGGGCTGGAGCAGGGATCCAGTAGGCATTTGTCGTGTCTCGCTCTCCTCGAGGGCCAATAACTCCGTGCAATATTTTCGTAGGCCTTTGATCCACCACTGTTGCTTGGTGGTGCTTTGAAGCCTTAATAGCGCCCCATATCCCGCACTTATTAAATTCAAATTCTCCAGTCGCATTTCCCTGGAAGATACATAAAAATAACACATGGAGGAAATGGAGCTGGAAGATCCTCTGCATGAGCTGGCTTACATCTCCTGTGTGGGGAAGACACCGAGAGCATTGCCTTTGCACTCGTGACAGAGCCATCTGCACGGTTTTGATGGAGTGGGGAATATCTGAAAAAGCAATAAGAGGGCTAGCTTCAAAGCCTGATTTTCAGGATGCTGCTGGGCAGCCTTTCATTTAGAGGGAATTAGCATTGGAGGCACCTCATTGCACAGGGTGCCCTGGGCTCTGGAAATGGATGTGTCTGGTGGGCGTTAATGTAGCTTCTCTGGAGTTCTTTGTGGCAGATATTTCGGGGTTGGGATAAAGGTGACATCAAGGGGTCTGGAATCAAGTTGGATTCGATGATCTCGGGGCATTTTCCAACCGAAATGATTCTGTCTCATTGGAAAGGGAAGGGTAAAGCAGTGGGATGAGCCATTTGCTTGAGGACGGTAGAGAATGAAGTGGGAGATGCAACAGTTTTTGGGTGGAAACTCAGGTCCCAAGCAGGAGGCCAGATGATCCATTAACTACTGCAAGGACTGGGGGGAAAAACCAGGAGTTTCTCAGGGATCAACAATTTATGGGTTCCCTTTACAATCCCAAGAGTGACATCCTGGGAAAAGCACAAGTCCACAGTGGATCGGAGAAACACTTATCCCTCTTTATCTTTTGGCATCTCACAAAGAGGGAGGTAGGAAATTTCTGATAAATTCCAGCAAAACCACCTGATTTCCGTGCAAAGTCCTTCGTGAGGACCAAGTGACTCATGGGCACTTCCTCAGAGCTCACCTCCATAAAACCATATTTTGCCTGGAAAACTCTTCTCCCTGCCTGAGCAGGGGAAGTAGCCTGAGGAGAATGGAGAGAGCTTGGCTGCACCAAAAATCAAAAGGGTGATGAGCAGCTCTGGACAGGGTGTGACACTTCCATCGACTCTGGTGTATCGCAGGCTGGCATGGCCTTGCAAGCTGCGAGATTTGGGTGGCTCATGAAGATCCAGGGTCTCCGATTCTTTGCCACGCAGGCACAGACAGCACTTTCCAAACCTTTGGTGTGGCTGGTGGGACAAATACCTTCTGGCTTATGTGGCAAAGCCCAAATTAACAGCCAGAAACGTCAGCGTCTCATGGCATGTTGTGCAACCAGAGCTCTGATATTTTGTAGTTAGTGTTGCTGCCTGTTCAGTTTTTTTTCTTTTTTTTTTTTTTTAAGTGGGATCAAACATTTTTGCTGGGAGCACACGCTGAAAAACTGATTCAGAAAGCAAGTAATAAAAGAAAAAAAAATTGGTTGCAAATAGACACCTTGTTTTCAAGGAAGTTGAGAACTTCCCAAAGGAAGTTTTCACAAGTGTGGAAATTTCTTTTTGGTGGAAAGCAGAAGTTTGATGCAGCAGGGTTGCTGCAAGTGTTACAAAAGATCAATCTTCGGCCTGACCTTGCTGACACCAGAATTCTGAAAGCCC
Organism: Picathartes gymnocephalus; assembly: GCA_013390045.1. Taxonomy (NCBI): domain Eukaryota; kingdom Metazoa; phylum Chordata; class Aves; order Passeriformes; family Picathartidae; genus Picathartes; species Picathartes gymnocephalus. Next base: position 66,695 of record WEKY01006537.1, on the reverse strand, counting down.
CAAAGTGTGACTGCTCTTCTTTGTGCAGAAACACTTCTGGGGATGAGGACTGGGGGAGGTTTTAACCTGAAATCCTTGCGAGACTGGTGGTGCCTTGGCAAACATAGAAACATAGAATACACTTGAGGACATGTGGGCTTCTGGAGGAGATGGCTTTTGTGTGCTGTCTTGTGATGACAGGAGCCTGCTGGTGGATAAATGGGTTTTAAAGTGGCGGTTTTGGGTCAGTCAGCCAGATGTGCTCAGTGTGTGGGTGCTGAACCCCGACTGCCCCAGACCTTGGGCACATCTCAGGGTTGGCACCTTCGTTCTGCTGCACGAGAGACTGAACGTAGAGGATTGAGGTGGGAGGGGGTTTTCTCAATCCCAGTGTGTCTTCCCAGCACTGTTCCCAGCTCCATTCCCAGGAGCCTTGCTCCCCGTGGGGAATGGGGAACACCAGCTCCCGGTGAGTGCAGCAGGAGCGAGGCGAGGCCGGTGAAGAGCTATCTGTAAGCAAGCAACCTGCTGGGCACTGAGCACAGATAAATCCCAAAATTGGAGCGGAGCAGACGTGTGATGAAATCCTTCCAGGCAGAAGGGAGGGGGAGGGGCCGGCAATCCAACGTGTCCTAGTGTTTTCATTAGAAAGCACAGCGTATCAGTAACATGCGCACGTGAAGCTATGGAAATGCCGAGCCCGTCCTCGTGACATATGTTTTAAATATCATCAAGTAGGCCGGGTTTGGGGTATATTTGATATTCTGGCTGCTGTCACTAGGACGGGACCCACCGGTTCGTATGGAATATGAATTGGCCTTGAGCTCGGTCTAATCGCTGACCCAAGGAGAGTTTTGCAAAAGGCTTTTCTAACCTGAGGAACGATAGGCTCAGTCTTGTGCCGAGGGAGGAGGGCGGGCGGACTCTTGACCTAGATACAAATCTCTGGGGTTAAAAATCAAGAGGCTGTTGTATAGCAGGGACCAAAAACATGTCACTGATAAGATTCGTTCTTCCCTCTCTCTCTCTATTTTTTTTTCTTTTTCTAAAAAATGTTTTTGCTGGAAAATGCACCTCGCACAAAAACCGTGATTGTCGTTTCTCACAAGTTGCAGTTTTCAATAGTTTCCTTTCAGTGTTTCTCACCACGAGGAAGTAATGAAATGTAGATATGTCTAGGTTTTTAATTTGGAAATGAATGCCAAACTCACGGATTCCTTCAGATCCCCCGCATTTTTTTCAGGGCACAATTAAGTGTGGGAGAAATCTTACTTCTTGTATTTTTATGTCCTTCTTAAAAAGAAGGGAACCCCACCCAAATCTTCATTTTGAACTATTCACATAAAAGTCTCCTAGGTTTAGGAGAAAAGCAGAGAAATAATTCTGGGGACAAATTCTTTCATTCCTTTACTTTGCTCCCTTTTGCTTTTACTTTGGGAGGGTCTCCCTGTCAGCCGAAAGGGGATAAAGCAGAGAAAATTGGGGAGTGTAAAAAAAAAAAAAAATTTTAATTATATTGTCTAGCAATTCCTGGTTCTTTCCCTTTTTCTTTTTGAGGAAAGGAAGGATGAATGATCTTGGGAAGGGGGTAGTGCATGACAGATCCTTCCCCTCTTACCCCCACTCTTGGCAAGGAAATGGAGTTCATGGCAAGTCGCAGAGGAAAGCACTGTTCTAGGGGAATTTTTGGGGTGGGAAAATTCGGCTCCCATGTCTGGGCAGCCCTGGTGTCTCTTTGCAAGACGTGGGCTGGGACCCGAACATCTCGCAGGGCTCCTTCCTGTTCCCACGTCCGTGCCAGGAGTCGGGCTCGGCGGGAAGATTTTGGATAACGTGTCCTGGGAAGACATGAACCAGCGGGGGATGGAGTTCCCTCTCGCAGAGCTGGACTGGATCTGCAGCTCCAGGCTGATTTTGCTGCTGGACTTGGCAGATTTGTGTGCGAGGAACCCGCCAGGTGCTGTTTTTACGGACGCTTTGCTGGCTACGAAGAGAGAGTTTGGGTTCACCCTGCGAATCCTGGGTATTAAACACGTTTTTTCCCCCCAAGGGAGGTCTGTTTGCTCTCTGGTTTGCTTTGCTTTGGTGCCATTGGGATGGGCAGAATTCACTCATGGGTGCAGTATAATACAGATGGGAAGACTTGCTATTTCCCTGAGCCTTTCCTTCTTTTCCTACCAGCTTCTGCTCGGGGAAATCAGTGCAAGTGAGTGGAAGGAGTGGATCTGTGTGACTGTAGCTCAGCCTGAAAAAATTGTGTTTCCGGTGACACAGAACCAAAAGGGAGAACAAAAATCACCCCCTGCCCTGATTTTTAACCCTCAGTATTGATCAGTTGTCAAAATCACCCCTCACCCTGAATTTCAACCCTCTTTATTGATCAGCTGTGGTCATTTGCTGCCAGCGCTCTTTGCTGTCACATCTGGCATCTCGTGTCACAGGTTCCTGCTGGGTGCAGGGACAGAATGTGCGGGCACTTCTCTGTACAGCTGAGGGAATCTTGGACAGACCAAACCGTGCTGTTCCAGTGAAAATTTAGGCTTGGCCTCCTGGGAGCCATTAGAGCTCTTCACTGATTTAATCAAGTTCAATGCCAGAAGGGACCATTTGATCTCTTGGACCTGGTGAGACAACTGGGTAGAATTCACGGAGGTGTTTGCCTAAAAATTGTCACTCCCTACCTCTTCCTTTTCATCTTCACCTTCTTCTTATTTTCCCCTGTGTTATTTTGCCTTCTAATCCTCTAAACAAGGTCCCTGGCAAAGGACAGCATCCCTGCCGTGATGGACACATCTCACCCAGCGCCGTCTCAAGCTGCTCAGTCCGTGACAGCCTTTCAGTCCACTTACCTAAAGTGACAAGAGAAATTCTGGCTCCTTCCCTGCAGTGACTCATAAGGACAAGTTATTAAGATATTAAGCCCCAGGATGGGGGCCAAGAGGGTTCAGACACCGCCTGCACTGCTGTTGCTGTCTCCATCCTTCTCCAGGGCATGTTTACAGATCAGCTGGAAATTTCCTAAATAAGTTGGTTCTATCCATCAACAAATCCCCTCTGGGTAATGCACACTTCATGGCAGTTTCCAGCGTTCTGCCTACAGGAGGATATAAAAACTCCTTTTGTTAGAATAGAGCCTCCTTGGCAGCTTGTAACTCAGTGGGAAAGGCTCTGGATTCCTGGAGGAGCGCACTGTGTCAGCGATTTCGGGGATTTCAGGGAGAGGGAGGCCTCACTGGGGAAAAAAAAAGGAAAGCCCAAGCAAAACTGTGCTCTCCTTTTGAGATGAATGGGTAAAAATTAGGTTGAAGGTAAAAAGAGTGTGAGTAAGAGGTGTGAAAATATGTTCCTATCCTGGCAAATCCGGTGGGATTTTGCAGGAAGCGGGAGCGCTGGGTGCGTATCGGTCAGATTTCATTCCAAAATGAAAATTGGAGGAAGCAAAGGCTTCCGTGTACGCTTTTCCCAGGGATTTTTATAGCTGAGCAAGGTGGTGGCGGAGGTTCCTCCATCCCTGAGTGGGTGCATCCCAATGGGAGATCCAGAACTTGGGGTGTGAGGACACTTTGGAGACTTCCACGGTCTCCAGTGGTGTCCCCAGCCAAGATTTCTTCCATCCAAGAGTTCCCATTCTTCTTTTTCCTGAAGAACATTTGCATTTTCAATGGAAGTTTTTTTTCTGAATTCAGCTGATCCAACCCAACAGAACATTCAAAGAGAGATCAGTTTCCTGATGAAGTCATTCCCCTTTATCCAATTAATTTTTTTGCATTATCACAAGTGTTTTTCTGGAAGGGGGCTCTATCCCTTAGAAATTTGAGTTCATCTGGAAAAATACCTCCAAAGGTGGGCAGAGGAGGTTAAAAAAAATTAAAATTTAAGACTTTTCCTTGCAAACTTAAAATTTTCATTGGAAATTTAACCCTCACCAGTTATGGGCTTGGGATAGGAAATTTTGACTGGGGGCAATTTTATGGCTTTCTCTTTTCCTTTTCCTCTTTCTTTCTTTCTTTCTTTCTTTCTTTCTTTCTTTCTTTCTTTCTTCCTTTCTTTCTTTCTTTCTTTCTTTCTTTCTTTCTTTCTTTCTTTCTTTCTTTCTTTCTTTCTCTTTCTTTCTTTCTTTCTTTCTTTCTTTCTTTCTTTTTTTCTTTCTTTCTTTCTCTTTTCATTTTCTGCTCCTTTTCTTTCTCTTTCCATTTCTCTTTCTTCTTTAACTTTCTCCTTTTTTTTTTTTAATTTTAAATTTTAAATCCACACAGAGTCCTGATTTATGCCTTCTGCTCTGTGCCCACCTCCATAAAAACCCAGAGAGTTCATGTAACCATAAACTTCATTGCATAATTTTCCTACTGATTTTTCAAAGGAACAGCTTAAATTTTAGTACCTCAAGGGAAAAGAAGAAATTAAAATACAATGATACAATGATTTCTTCATCTTCCTTCTTTTGCCCTTTGCTGATCTGCACACAAAAAGTATCTTTCCAGACCGATGCTGGAGGTGTTGTGAGTGCCCACCAAAGAAAATATTGCCAAAGTAGGGGAACTTTCACAAAAATTGAATCTGGCAATGTTTTTTTCAATGTCTTTTGTGTTTTTCTGGAACCTGTGGGGCTTGTGGGATGGGTGAACCTTGGATGCCCTTAAATGTGTGATAGCTCTTCCCCGTGATGTTTTTAAGTGTGGAAGGGGCAGGTGATCCCTGCTCTGAAAATCAAGTCGACAAGGAACTTGAAATGGCATGAAAAGGTGGGAGAAAATCCTGGGAGATGAATTTAGGATGGGCCTTCTCAGCCTCCTGCTCAGGGAAGCACTGCAGAAAGCTGAACTCCTTGGGAAAGTGCTCTTACAAGTGCTTGTTGGTTTTTAGCTGCCATATTAAAAATGAAAGAGAAAGACCCTCCAAAATACTTCTTTTCCATAGAGGGCCTTCCGTCAACGACAAAAAAAGATAAATCAAAGGAATATTTCAGGCAGCTGCTTTTAATTAGCTGACGTGACTGCCTGGTGGAAGAATTAAATTAGGGTTGGTCGATTTTCTTATGGACCAGCAAAGGTGAGAGGCAGAGCTGGGCCTGGCCCAGGTGTGGGGAGCCTCCCTTGGACTCCCAGCCTCTCCCAGCTGGTCCCACTGGAAATTTGGCATCTGCCTCTCCATGGATCAGCCCCACACCTTGAGCTGGGTTTACTCTACAGGAATTCACTTCCAGCCTTGGTGAGCTGGGCTGCCTGGCAGAGGGGCTTTATAGCCCCACCGTGAGCGCTTTTTTTTGGGGAGATAATTACCCAAGTTCAAAGCCCCCTCAGCCAATCGTGTCCTGCTATTCATGCGAGCTGTTTCATAATGCTGTTTTGAACCCTGTTGGTGGCATAATTAAGATTTAATTAAATACAGGAATAGAAACATGCTGTTCATTTGGCCATCTGTGAGTCAATGGCTGTGGTGGTTTTCGGAGTTTCTACGCTACATGCTGTTAGTGAGTGTTTCATATTATTTTCCATCTCCCCAACCATACTTGCACGTTTTCGGAGCCACCGAAGAGCCAGAGCAGATATTATGATGTTATTATGGTCTTGCGTGGGTGATCATCTCTTTCTTCTGCTCTTTGCTATTGATCCCATCCCTCAAATCAGGCCTCAAGTGTAGCCGGAGCTGCTGGGACCATGGGGAGTGGGGATGCCAAAGGAAAGATGGCTCAGCCCAAAGATAAAAGGGCAAAGGAGATGAATTTTGTTGAATTATTTTGTTGGTGAAATGTTCAAACAGTAATAATAATAATAATAATAATAATAATAATAATAATAATAATTTTCTTAGTGTCTTCTACAGCACCTGGCAGGAAGCAGCCTAGGACAGACCTGGCAATAATCAAGTACCCAAAGTGAACATCAGGACCACAGAGTGGCTCCTCCTTCAACCAAAGCCCAGGAAATGCTGAGCTGATGTGCCCAAACTGAGCATTTTTTAGCTTGACTAAAACTGTTTGTGAGTTGGTGTTGAATATAAGTTACATCTAAATGAAAAGGGTGGGGTTTCCCCTAATTAAAACTGGTTTATTTCTGAAACTTTAGACGGGAAATATTTTGATTTCAACAAGATATTATGAGGCTAAATTTGGTTAAATGTTGTGTTTTTAAATAGTGTAAAATTCACCCCGAGCCAAAACTGGAATATTTTGTCTCAGATACAATGAAATGTCGTGTTTGATCGGAACATTTCTTTCCCTACTGTTTGCTGGCCTAAGGGATGAAAAAAAAAGAAGTTTAACTCAAACAATTTTGATGCCTTCCTGGATTTTTCTTGGGGAGGAAGAAAGAGGTGGGGTCAACCACCCAGCCCCAAAATAAATGCTTTACAAAGCTCGTGCTGAAGCACCTAGGAAAGCATGGAAAAATTTTGCCTTTGCTCCTGTTGATTCCCTGTTTTACACTACCAAATCAAACTACATTTTTTTAATGTCACAATAGTGCTTAAAAAAATCAGAATTTTAATACAATTAATTCCTTTTTTCTGTATTTTATTTATTTTGTTCTCACTCACTTTTTTTGGGTTTCTGCTTTGGGGCACACATGACCTGTCACGTTAGCAACAATGGTAGGATACTTCCAAAAATTTGAGAACATGTTTGGGGAAATGAACACTTTCTAGAATCGGGAGGGAAATAAGTGGGAAAAACACTGACAGTTTATTTCAGCCTCAACAGGAGTGGATCCATGTTCTTCCTTAATAGAGAAGTTTGGGTTGAAGTTTTATGGCGATGCTCTTGCTAACGACACTCCATGAGCACGTAAAGAACACGACCGCGACATCTTCTCTGCCTCTTAGTTGATTCCGGTTCCACGAATTTCCAGAGCTCCAGGAATTATTGTCAGTTTTCATCTTCCTCCACCTTATTCCAGCCTCTTCCTAAATGGGAGGTGGAGAGGGATCCCGGTGTTCCAAAGGGACATTTTGGTCCCCACCATCACCGAGTGGCAACAGCCTCCCTGTGATCCCAACTTCCAAAGTGATTCTGCTCTTCTCCTGCTGCAATTTTCCAACCACCTCTGGCTCTGCTGCTGTTCTTTGTGCCTTTATCATCGTCCGGGACACACCATGGATGGCTTGTGGCTTCCAGGCCACCAGTGGGTTTTGGGAAAATATGATGGGGTGTTCCAGGGAGCTGCGGGAAGGGACTGAGACAAGGCTCTAAGGCAGCAAGGAATTGGTTTCATTCATAGAGATAATCTCATCCCAATCTTAATGGTGTTTGGAAGTCCCTGCTGGGCTTGGTCCCGCTCTGTGGCGAGCCCTGAGATTTGGCAGGTGTTGGGACAGCAGGAGTTTCAAAATGTTTTGCAATCTGTCTCTGCTCCCATTGAAATCACTGCTCTGGAAAAATCCCACTTTTGTTTCCACTGGTTGCCCTAAGAAATGAGCGGAAAGGGCTCGTTTTGCCCCCGTTGAGCGGCCCTGGCTGATGGGGCAATGATGGGACTTTGCTCATCTCCAACCTTGAATTCCAGCTGCCGGGAATTTGGCTCAGCAATGGAGCCCAACGCAGCCCACCGGCCCCGTGCTAAGATGGGGGATGGACACAATCCAAGGGGCTCTGACCTTCCCAGCCCCACAGGCCTTCCCTCTGCTCCAAAAGAGCCCCAGGAATGAGCAGAACTCTGGGAAAGGCAGAAGAAGCTCATAAACACCTGAAATCCTTTTCAAAGGGCGCAGAGAGAAATTTATCGCTCGCTGAGAGCTGTAATCTATCCCAAGTGCTCGGCCTATGATTTGAATATTATTTGACTTTGGAATATCTTTTCCTTTAAAAAAAAAAACAAAAAAAATCCCAAACCCAGGCAATGCATGGATATTTCTTGCCCTCAAAGTGGAGCCGAGCTATGTCTGGTTCTTGCCATCCCTTGAACTCATCCCTGACATGGTGTATTTACAACAAAAAACACACACCCAGCACGTGTAGCTGTGAGACAGAATTCCCTCTGGGAGAATTTGCCCCTGGACAGATGTGGTTCAAGTCACCTTTCTGTCTGACAGAGCAGATGAGCTCCGGGAATCCGACCTCCATAGGCAAGGAATGATGAGAGGCAGAAACGGGACCTGCGTTATTCAGGTTTTCACCCTCTCCCAGTTGTTCTTAGAAATGGCCATTTTTAAAGATTTCTATTTTCCCCAGCAAAACTAAATGTTCTGTGTAAAAGGGTGTTTGTTCAGGTTTTTTTCTCTGCGTTTTGAATCCAAAATTAGGACTGGAAAATCACAAAACCAGTGTTGGTTATAAGCAAAAGCCAGCTCAGTTTTTATGAAACATTTTTAGCATGCTGTAAAATCAGTGTTTGGCTTCTTAAAACACAGATATTGTGGAGGAAAACTTTGCATTAATATTGGGATGGGTACATCTAATTTCATTTTTTGGAGTCAGGATTATAAATCTAATTAGACTTAAAAGTAGAATTCTAATTAGGCTTAGAATTCTAATTAGACATAGAATCATGATTAGACTTTGGCATAGAGTTTTAGGTATATTTGGACTTAGAATTCTAATTCGACTTAGAATTCTGATTAGACTTGGACTTAGAATTGTAATTGTACTTGATTTGGAATTCTAATTAGACTTAAAATTCTGATTAGGCTTGGACATATATTTATACTTGGACTTACAATTCTGATTAGACTTGGACATAGAATTGTAATTAGACTTGGATTGAGGATTGTAATTAGATTTAGAATTTTGATTAGACTTGGATGTAGAATTATAATTATAATTGGACTTATAATTCTGATTAGACTTGGACTTAGAATTCTAATTAGACCTGGACTTAGAATTGACATTCTAACCAGCCACTAGAATAGGAAAGCTGAGGGACATTTCCCTTGCAAAGGCTGCAGTTTTCAAGAATTTCTGAAACTGTAACTTCATCTCTGACCTAGTGGAGGGAAGCATCTGAGCCTGGCTTTATTCAGGGTCCCTCTGAATCCCTCTCTGAGCGTGGAGGGTGTAAAGACCCCGTGAGCTCTGGTTCTGAGGTGGCAGGGACCTCGCTGAGGTTTTTCCCTCTCTACATTGAGATTCCCTGAGCTCGGGGAGCTGCTCAGAGGGAATAAATCCATGCATTATCAAATAATTCCCAGGAATTGGGCTCAGTTGTAGCAGTAACACTTTCCCTGCTTGTGTCTCATCTACCACCTACCCACAGGGCATCTTCTGAACCTGCTTTGACTCCCGCTTAGCTTTGAAAATGTAGGATTTGGGCAGGAATATTCCCTTTCCGATGTGTTTCTCCTGTGTAACTGGAAATGTCTGTGTTTATTTGCGAACGGGTGAAGAACACCATGGTGTTTTCTCTTTTCTTTTTTCCCTCAGGTGTTTTTTTTTGGGCACGGCTAAGATATGATTTAAGATAGATAAATAATAATAATTTTAAAAAAAGGTACAAATGTTGGAAACCCTGCCGGTGTGGTTGCCAGAGGGACCCCTCCCGACTGCACCCCGGCTCCGCTCCATTACCGCGACGCTCTCCCGTTTATTTCCCTCTGAACTCTGGCACTCCACATTCCAGGGGACTGGCACAAAAAGTGCCTTTATTCCCAGGGTCAGGTACCTCACATCCTGGATCAATAAAGATTTGCTGGCTTCCCCTTCCCCGGGGTCGCTGCGAGCGGGGCCTGGTGTTAGAGGTCTACGGAAGATCCCGGGGGCTGCTTTTCTCTGGAGGTACGGGAGCGGGGAGGGAGCCTTGGCTGTCTGTTGTCTGTGCAAGGAGGTGCACGATGTGCTCACATCCCAGCAGGTTTGGAGCCACGTGCCTGTGTTTATCCAGGCTTTCTCCTGCGGGTGGGGAACTCGGGGGATCGCAGAGAGCCGTGGGTTAAAGCCTCCTGCCTCTATCGCTGCTGATAAGAGCGTTTCCTGTGCTTAAGCACGGTTTAAACGGAGCTTCCCAGATGGAAAAAAAGGGTTATTTTGCCCTGTGTGTTATGAAAAAAGCTCATTTTCAGAATATCCCGTCCCATGTCCAAGCAGGCAAAAGTCAGGTCCAGATCTAGGTGTTTTCTGGGATCAAAGTGGGTCCAGCCACAGTCATTACAAAATGTACGGACTGAACATTTGGGAACGCCAATTCCTGTGCCTGAAACCTGGTTTTATACCTAACACATCATTTGGGATAAATTGTCAGAGCAGCAGGTGTGTTGCTCCAAGCCTACCTTTAATTTGAAGCGCAGTTAAAAATTTCAAAGCTCTCCGATGTCTCGGAGGGAAAGATGCCACGAAAGAGCAAAGCAGTTGCATCGAGTATGAAATATGAATAAAAGGGGTTTTATTTTGTCTCTGTCTTCAGGGAAGCAGGGAAAAGAGAGGTCTCCTCCAGGACAAGTATTTTTATGTTGAAAATAATTTGCCACGCAGAAGTAAAACGATGCTCTGCAGCAGCGGAACAAAACAAAATTCCTCTGCGAGCTTCCCAGTAGAATATATATATATTTTTTAATTTAATGGAGTTAATCCTTGTTTGTTTACCTTCTTGATTATATTAGCCAGCAAGGTAGTGATTAAAGGCAGGAGTGTAGCTCATGTTAATTACATTTAAAGCCCCTGAACCTGTTTCTTTTTAGTCAGAGATGATTACAATAAACACACCTGCACTATTTTACAAACTGGCTCGTCCCTGGCTTGGGGTGCCAGGCAAGGCCAGGATTTAACCCTGCTTGGGGGGTGCATTCATACAAAGTGGGGTTTCTTTTCCAAGGAAGCCGGGAATTGGCGGCGTGGAGGGACTGGAGCAAGCGGCTGGGCAGGTCTTGATTGAGAATAAAAATGGATTAAACACTAATTAAATCCACTGCATCCCTCAGCAGGTAAAGCAAAGGGTAAATGTGAACGTTCATGGAGGTGTTGGTCAACAAGTGGCTCTGCAGGACCCGTTCTGCTCTTAGCCGAAACCAGTACAAACCATTGCCCTTACTGGTTTGTACAGGAGCTGGCTGCCTCAGTCGTGGAGCACAGAAATATTCTCGTGGAGAGTGAATTTCCCCTTTAGAGTGCCGGCTTTGGGTTGATATGTGGGGATTTCAAACAAAAATAAGTCTCGCAGAAGTTAATTCACCGCGGCAGAGTGGTTTGGGGAGATAACATCTTCTATTCCTGCTGTTTAATTAAACCCAGATTTTTATTTGCTATACCTTTTAATTAAAGAGGAATAAGATATTTGCCCTCCTAAGGCATCTGGTTGATTTTATGAAATGTGGGGTTTGGGGTTTTTTTGTTGTTTTACTTTCTAGTTTGAGATTGAAATGCACCACTGCGCTCCAGCACATTTTTTGTTGAAGGGAGGTTAGGCAGCTTTTCCTCAGCTCTGGAGGCTGGGAGACAGCCGCAACCATGAAATTCCCCTCTGGGTTTGAGCTGATCTGCTCACAAAGCAAGGAGATGTGGGAAAAAATAAAAAAAAATAAAAAAAAAATCCCTCCCTGCAGCTGTGAACTTGAGCTAGGAATAAGTAGCACGGTAACAGATATCACAAAGCAAAAGAAGTGGGAAAAAATTTAAGTAAGGCAAAAAAACCCACTTCCCTTGCTATTTATTCAGGGGCTTAAATTTATTTAAGCAGTGAGAGTATTTTAAAAATTACTTATTTTGTGTTCATATGGTAGTGAGGAATTAAAACAAATTCCCTGAATGTTTTTTTAATGTGGTTTTTTAAACTGCTTTTTACTGCTTGGAAAAGATCAGTATTTATATTATTATGAATTTGATCTCACTATTTGTGCTAAACACCTTTAGAAGAGAGGCTGCTCGGCTCTTCCATGTTTAATTTTATGAAATCTCTCAAAAGTTAAGGGCAGCACGTTTCAACCTCAAAATAAGATCAGATCCCTTCAGATTTCCCTTGAATGCTCCACGTTGTTTTTGTAGGGTGCGGTTCTTCCTCCACATTATTTAAGATACCTTGAAAGTTGATAATTTCTGATTTTTTTTTTTTAATATAAATCAGCAAAACTATCCAGGCTTTTCCAGCTTCCTCCGCCAAATTAATTTCTCAGCTTTATGGGGTTGCTGTGTTATTGTTTATTTTTAATACTATGAATTCACTGGGAAGGTACCAACCCCGTATTACTTTCATTTTGCAGAGCGGTTGATTTCCAGCCCTGGCTCGGAGTTACGTGTTTTTGCCGATGTTTTACCCCAAGGAGAACAGTTTGGCCATGGAAAAGCAGCACCGGGGATGCTTCACAAAGATGTAAGAGCCGGGAGAAAAATATAACGTGGAAAAAGGAAAATCAAGTTATTGAAAGAACCTTTTTTTTTTTTTTTTTTTTTTTTTTTTCTTTTTTTTTTTTTGTTTCTCCTAACNTTTTTTTTTTTCCCCCCTGGTTTTTGTTTGGCTCGGGGATTTTTCACCCCCTGGAAGCAGATCCATCACTCTGCTGGGGCAGTGTAATGTTTCTGAGCCTGAAATTCCTGTCACGATGCAACAGAAATCCTACCCCAGGGGTCTCAGAAGCGGAGTTGGACACACACTGATCATATGGAATTACCTTGTTGGAAAAGGTGGATTTTAGGAGTGCAGCATGTATTCCAACAGCAGAAAGGAAAACTGATAAGCTGCTCCCTGTAAGGTGTTGATCCACCCCAACGCGGGAGTTTATCCTCTGTGCTAATTGCACCCTCATGTCAGCTCTGCCCAATTTAAATATAAGACAGGCTTATACTTAAACACGTGTTTTGTCGCTTCCCTGGCCTGATAAAGTGGGATTAAACGCTGCAAATCTGCCTGCTGGATGTGCAAAAATCAGTGCAAGGGCTTCTTCCAGCTGGGAAATTCTGCCTTGCCTTGCTGCATCACCTGAAGTGCTCGAATAGACGGTGACCCGGGGTGGGTTGGTGTGCACCTCCTCAGGAAGGGGAAATTATGGAATGGGGGGGATAAATACAGCACCAGAGGTGTTTCAAACAGCACCAGGAGAGAGGTGCCCACCACAGAAAGTCTGCAAGCCAAAAACCTGGGGAAATGCGGGCCCAGATTCCGGGTACCCGAACACCAGGAGAGTTTGATGCTTGTTGAAAAGCAGATCTGGGATTAACTCCCCGGCTGGGCCCGGAGCTGTAACCTCCAATAATGGCTGTTCCAGTTCATATAAGTTTATTTTCCCCTGGAGAGCAGTGGGCCCGCGGGCTGGGGAAACCTGTTCTGCGCGCTCCGGCGGGGGATCGGGAACGTGCTCCCTTCTGAGCAGCTCCGTGGGCACTTAGCAAAGTGCCCTCTCTGGGATTCCCGGCTGGGAAATGGGGTTTTGAGAAGCCTCGTCTGCCAGTGGGACTTTGGGAAGGAAAGGAGAGAGGGAAACCTGCTGGGCACTGGAGGGTCTGCAAGGAAAGGCCCACCAGGCCGGTGTCACTTCACAGCTGACAGTAATTCCTGATCTCTGTATGGAAAGTTTTGTTTTTCCCTCTTTTCCCATCCCACATTTCCAGGAGAAAGGGACACGGAGGTGAGTGCACCCCAAATCCTGGCATTGCCCTTCCCGTTGTTTCCATCCGTGTGCAGCAGTGTCTGAAGGGAACGGCCTGGGCTCAGATTTTCCCTGCTCGGTGTCTGCCTCAGCCTGATTATTTTTGGAGAGGGCTTTTGGAGGAGATGGCTTAGCCATCCCCGGGACTGGGATCAGAGAAAGAGGCATCTCGCCGTGGCGCAGGCACTTCCAAGATGAGAGCAGGATGAAGAGGGAATGCTGTGCTGCTTCCTGAGGGTGCTCAGGGTCAGCGGATGCTCTGCCTGGAGGCTTTTTGTGCCAGCTCATGGCACGTTGGCTCCCTCAGGGAGGTATTTCCCTGGTATTTCAGAGCATTCAGGCGCTGCAGACGGGGGCATCGTAAGGGTAAATAATATTTCAGGCTCTTTCTCTGTGCTAGGTGTGTAAACTGGACGTGGAAACCTGCATAAAAACGGCTTTGGAAGGATAAAACACAAGGATTTGGAGTGAAGAGGCGTAAAACATGATCTAAGTGCAGGGATAGATAGCTGAGCATGCCCTCTATACGCGGTTTTTGCAGCAGATGTTTCTGCTCACTCCGTTCCCCGAGGTGATAATCTGCTTTCCCGGGGCCGAGCTGGAGCAGGGATGCTGGCAGGGCTCATCCTCTGCTTTTGGAAAGGCAAGATTTTAATCCTGGACCGCGAGAGGGCAGTGCCTGCAGCTGGATCCCCCTCAGCTCGGACACAGGCTCGGATAGCGAATCCAAAACAACATTTTCTGCTTTTATTCCCGCCCCCCTCTCCCCCTTCTCCTGGCAAGGAATTCTTTTCGAGATTGGAATCGCTTTGGCGCTGGAGTTTCCCTGCTCAGATGCACTCGGGCTTCAGCAGGCAGGCTGGGTGGGAGTCATCTAAAATTAGCCATGGTGGTGGAAATTTCACTTTGTTCCCACGAAAGGAGCTGATGTGGCTTGGAAGGCTCTTCCCAAGGTCGGGGCTCGCTGGTGACCCCCGCGGCAACATCCTGGGTGCCTGCACATGGATTTATTGAGGGGGTAGAGTTGGGAAGGAGAGCTGAGTTGTTGTAAGGGGACTCCCACCAGGCATTGGGTGCCCAGAGAAGCTGTGGCTGCCCCTGGATACCTGGAAATGTCCAAGGCCAGGTTGGACACTGGGGCTTGGAGCACCCTGGGACAGTGGAAGGTGTCCCTGCCCATGGCAGGGGTGGAATGGGATGAGTTTTAAGGTCCCTTCCAATGCAAACCCCCTGCCATCTTCCATGATCCCAGGTGGCTCAGGAATGAAAACTGGCTGTTGTGGGTCTGTTGCCAAAAAAAAAAAAAAAATTAGAAAACCAAATTGTCCTTTCACCCCCAAATTGTCCATGAAACTACCAACACCTTCTCAAAAGTACAGCTCACAGCGGGGGATGCGATTCCTTTTGTTCCAGGGTTTCCAGGTTGATGGAGAACCACAGAGCATTGTTCCAGAAAGGGTCAGCAATTTACTCTTGGAAGAAGGAAGGTGTAACAAATAATTCTCACTTTTCTTGGCAAGGAGAGCGGCGGGCTGGAAGCAGGGGCCATGCTTGGAATGAACAATTCTCCTGCTGCTCTCGGGCCCCTCAGCTGCTCCTCAGGGGCTGGGAGAGGAGGGCATTACCCCTCAGCACCTCCTGGCACCCTTCCACAGGGAGGTTTGGCCGTGGAATTTCTGGTAAGAGGAAGGTGGAGCCTGACCCTCGAACCAGGTTGGTCACTGTGATCCCCTGTTTGGGAATGTGCTGGATATTTGGGAATCAGCCTTGGATAGGTCTTCATAAAATCATCTCAGAGTCTTGATCTGTGCAATGGTGTAAGGGCTGCTGTACAATCAGGTTGTGGGTGTAAATCATAGGATTTGTGTAATTTATTGCTGGAATGAAAGGGCAGGGTTCAGGATGTGAAACGAAGGAACAGAAAAATGAGGGTAACTATCAGTGCCCTGTCAGAGAGCCTCACTGTGCTGCCAGTCAGGCCTGTTGGCAGGAGAGCTGTGAGCCACGGAATGAGCCAGAACTGCGGGGAGAGAGGATGGGTGGATATGGAGCATATCCACAAAATCCACACTCACCAGCTCCCCTGGATTGGCACAGAGTGTAAATGTCCTGCACATAAATAATTTCCTCCTCATCCTTCTGCCTTGTAGTCCACATCCAGGAGCTGAAGTTCAATCAGAAAAG
Organism: Picathartes gymnocephalus; assembly: GCA_013390045.1. Taxonomy (NCBI): domain Eukaryota; kingdom Metazoa; phylum Chordata; class Aves; order Passeriformes; family Picathartidae; genus Picathartes; species Picathartes gymnocephalus. Next base: position 51,032 of record WEKY01006537.1, on the reverse strand, counting down.
GGCAGGGTTGTTCAGGAGTAAATGTGTGTCCAGCCCTGGAGCTATTCAGCGATGGCTTTCCTGGAAAAAAATTCCCTGAAGAGCCAATTTGCTGTTGCTCAGTTTAGCAGGAAGGGAGCCATAGCACCAGCTTGGCTTCCCTTAGCCAGAGAGAGCTGATGCCCTCTGGATTTGCTTTTATTCCCATGAAGTTCATGGGACCATCAGAGACTGACCTGATCCTGTGACCTTCCAAATGATCCAAATGATTTAACAACACATCACCCAAAAAAGCTTCCTTTGCTTTAGCAATTTTGGTCGGGGCATCAGCTGGAGGAGCCTGGCAGACTCCAGGTAGCTTGGGGAGGGCAGGCAGAGCTGGATGTCCCCTCCAGGCAGCACAAATCAAATGTGGCTCTGCTGGAGGTGATGGAATGACACCGGTGCCAATCAGGAAATGTGTGAGGAGAAACAGCTTCATCAGTGGCAATAAATGTATCGAGTCCTGCTATTGATTCAAGAGCCCAGGATTAGGGTTTCAGCTCCCAAAAAGAACATTGTGTTCCTGGCTTTGACTCCAACCCAATCCTTACATATCCTGCTGCAGGGTTCATTTGCTGCAGTTTTTCCAAGCTCGGAGTCGCCATCGAATTCCAACAGCCTGTCCCTCAAAGTCCTGCCTTGTGTGACAATTCCTTGGCAGCAGCTGGGATAGGTGGGAGTGACCCCACAGCAGGCAGAGCTTGCCAGCCTGCAGACCCCAACCCAGCTGGCAAATCCCGTGGGAATTCCGTGGTGGTGCTGGTGGAACTGGGCTGGGGCAAGCTCAGCAGGTGTCTCTGTCCATCCTGGCACTGCTGTTTGAGCGTGCAGCATCACTGATGCGTGTTTGCAGCACAGCAGGGCTTCAGCTTTATCCTCCTTCCTCGGCTGCAGCCATCATGTGGAGGAAAAGCTCTGACCCAGCACAATTCTTCCTGCTCTGTCATTACAATACTTCTGATGCCAGTGGCATCTCTGGGTTTCTTGTCCATCCAAACAAGCAGTGCCCGAACCTGGGAGCTGCCCCAAAATCACCTTTCTGTGGATGTGCTGCACACATCCAGCTTGCTCCCAAAGCCTTTATCCAGGATTTCTAGGCCGGAGCAAAAGGCAAAGAAAGACATTTCTGCCTGTAACCAGGTGCCTGCAGCAAACATCTGTTTCAGGACGTGGCATTGTTGTCCCGTGCCCAGCACAAAGCTCTGCTGCAGGGTAGAGAAGAGCAAGGCAGACATGCAAATCTTTGAAATGAGGGAAATCTGGAGAGAGGGATTCTGGATGCCCAAAATTAGCTTGGGGTGAAGGACTTTTTAGCCCTGATTGGAGGTAGTTCCCCCTCCAGCCATGACAACGCTGGAGAGGCATTTTTTTGCATTACCCTGATGGCTGTGGGGTGTGACCTGAGGGCTCTGGCTGGGAGCAGCTTGGAGGCAAGAATCCCAAATCCCTGTTGCCATCAGTGGGACCTTGGAGAAATAAAGATCCTGATGAAACCCCATGGAAAGCCCTGCTGGGATTAATTGGGCATTCTTTGGAGCCCTGAGATGGGTGTGGAGTTCCCAACTCTGGCTCTGGTCCCACTGAGCCGTCATCTCACCAGGAAGGTGACAATGGGACAGCTGCTCCAGGGGTGCTGTGACACTTTGATGACACGGAGGACCAGCATTTCCAGAGTACAGGAGTAGGTGAAAGTAGAAAAATACATTTTCATGTGTTTTTAAAAGATTTTCACCTTTCAGGTGCTGTTTCCTGTAAAAATTCATCCAATTGTCTTAAGTGGGTGAGAAAGCAAAGAGTCAAAATTTGAGATTGAATATTTTATTCTAAATTGACTGAAATACATTGTTGCACCTAAGATGAAATTCCCCTTTTTGTTTTGACAGAAAAGATAAAAAGGTTCTTCACAGTTTCCCTCTCTAAGGCCCCTCTTCACTTTCCCCAAAACCATCAACCAGAGCAAAGGCTCAGTTCCTGATGTGTTTTTGCTTCGTAGAGATTGGAGCTGTGAGATGAACTAATGAGAATGATAAATAATAAATACATTTTATTTTCTTTCCTGCTACAAAACGCCATGATAAAGAACGTTAAGATGGAATGGTTTCAGATTGAGGTGGGGGAGGCCCTGGCACAGGGTGCCCAGAGAAGCTGTGGCTGCCCCTGGAGCCCTGGAAGAGTCCAAGGCCTGGGGCTTGGAGCACCCTGGGACAGTGGAAGGTGTCCCTGCCCGTGGCAGGGGGTGGCACTGGATGGGCTTTAATGTCCCTTCCCACCCAAACCTTTCTGGGATTCTGTAAAGACGTGAGAAATTTTGGGTATCTACAGAGCCATCCCTCACCTCCTGGACTTCCATCATCTCTGAATCACTGGCGACTTTCACAACCACCACCCTGGAGATCTAAAGCCAAGCAATAGATTTCCACAGGTGCTGCTGAGTTTTTTTCATTTATGATCTTGTTTCTCGTGTGCTGGAAATGGGATTTGGACATAAACCTCGTCCACTGGAAGAGGAAATGTTGAGGCTGTGGTTGTGCTGGCACTGGTTTTTAAGTGAGTGCTTAAAAACACCTTCATGGGTGAAAAACTGGAAGAAAGAGGAGCAGAAGGCTCTAAAGAGCCATGAATCAACGGAGAAAGGGGCTGGGTGTTGGAGATGTGGTGGGAAAGAGCTCTGGGACGACGAGAGGGGTCATTAGCGCCGTGTTCTCTCCTGTGGCGCTGGGAATTGAGCAGCTGGTACCCGGCACTCCAATCCTCAGGTTTTGCTGCCTCTTTCTTTAATCCCACTTCACCCAGGACAGGCGGGCAGTCAGATCTGCACGAGGGAGAGAGGAAAACACGGTCGTTTCAACATTTAAATGAACCTTTAACAAGTCAACTCTCCAGCCTCTCCACAAGAGGAGCCTCATTCAATTGGGTCTTTCCAAGCGGAGCTCTTCAGGACTGGAAGCCTGGTAAAATGGGGTCATCCAAATGAGAATAATTTTTTTTTGTTTAAAAAATCTGTTTATCTACTAAAAGTTGGGAAAGCTGGCCACTAAAATGCAATTTTTTTTCTGTAGTCAAGGGAGTTATGATCAGGGGTCTATCAGGAGTCATTTTCCCAGTCATCCAGATAATGGAAATTAATAGGAAAGAAGAAAAAAATACTCAATTAACTTTTCCTTTCAAGTAAACTGGTTGCTTTTCCTCTGCAGGCTCTGTGCCTTTGGCACTTCCCTGTAATATGAAAGAGGGATATTTTTATTCACTGGCTTTTCTCTTTCCTTACTTGTTCTGCACTTTTTGAAAACTCATTTTGAAGGCCCCTTTCCAAGACCCAAAGAAACTTATCCAGCAAAGAAACAGATTTGGAAAGGGGATTAATCAGCTCAAAATGCAAAGTACCAAGAACTACTGAACCCCTCCTGCTCCTCCCTTCTCTAAGTAGCACAAAACCTGTTGCTTTCAGAGATTGAGGCCCTGTGCTGGGCATTTTGGGCAATTTCCCATCTTGACCACACAGTGGCCTGATGAAAAATACATTCCAGAGGAAGAAAGGCCTAAATTCATCCCACCTAAGCCAGGGATTAAGTACAAACCGAATAGAAAACTGAATAACAGCCCTACACTTTAAAATAGAAATAATTATACAAGATTATAAATTGCAAATAGCCATTTTACTTCCCCATATTTTGAAAATAGCTTGAAATTTCAACTGTCTTCTGTATCCTGGTCCATGTGTTGAACAGTAACCTCTGAGAAACTCTGGCTTATTGGAACATCTGCATTTTAAGAAATTAAACTCTGTTTGTGCCCAAACCCAGGTGTTTTTCCTAGCCAAGCGCAAGCTAAAGAAAACTTCTAAAGAAAACACAGAAGATCTCTATGGGCTCCATCAGAAAAGAACAATTTTGCACAGAATTTAAAAAAAAAATGTTAAGAATAAAAATCTTTCCTCTTTGTAGAAGGAACCATTCCCTTAGTAAGTTGCTTTTTGGGGGATGGGGGGTTGTTTAACCAATTGTTTAAAGAAAAATACCGCCTTAAAAGAAAGTCAGCCAAGAGAGCGAATTATGATTTTCTGCCACGACTTGAGTTGGACTTCCTCTTTTCGGAGGTCATTTCTGTGCCGTTTCAGAGTTGTTTGGGTGTGAGAAGAGACTGCCCCAAAGCAATTTGCCCCGTGCATCCCCATCCATTGCTCTTCTCCCCCACCAAGCACCGCGCACCCCTGGCTCACCACTCGTATTCCAGGCGGCTTTCTGGGGACTCTGGAATCCGCTGCTCAGGCACTGCTCCACGTAGGCTTTGGGGTCAGAGCCGGCCAGGAGGATGTCCCCGAGGAGGGCGATGTAGGCGGTGGCCAGGCGCAGCGTGTCGATCTTGGAGAGGCGTTTCTCGTAGGGGAAGGTGGGCACGCGGCCGCGCAGCTCCTCGAAGGCCGCGTTGATGCTCAGCATCCTCCGCCGCTCCCGGAGGTTGGCGGCGCGGCGCTGCCGGGGCTGCCCAGGGGGATCCTGTGGGACAGGGGGTTTGTCCGGCTCAGCAACACCTGGCCCCGGACAGGAGGGCTCTGCCAAGCATTCCAGGAGGAAGTTCTCCAGCTGAGTGTCAGGATCTGCTGGCTCCCAGAGGAGAAATTCTGCACTGGGGTCTCCTTGCTCGAAGTTGTAGCAAAGTTCTTCCATCCCCTCCCCACCAAGCTCGACTTGAGCTCAACGACTTCTGGTTAAACTGGGTTATCAAGAAAACAGGGTTCTAATTTCATCAACGGCCCCCCCACCCCAACCAGTGAGGGCAGGGAGTTCTGGCTGTGTCCTCGAGGAAGATTATGGAAAAATTTTCCACGGTTGCACATCCAAGTGGGACTCGGGGTTTAAATACTTCATGTCTTCTCAGCAGGAAATACTTCACGGCTCCTCTTCCCCTCTCAGAACTAATTAGTACACGTGCTTCCCTTTTTATTAGCTGTCCACTGCAAAACAATATGAGTGAATCTAAGACAGAACGAGATTTCTATTGACTTTCTCCTGGAAAATCCATTCAAGCAGTTATTAAGCCCTTCCACAAGTCCACTTGCTGTTAAGAGGAGGGCCACAGAGGGATTTTGTTTGCTGAGGAGTGGTTGGAGGAAGGAACAAAATAGCCCTTTATCTTTTTGGTGAAGTGTTAATAGCCCCACAAAACGGGGACAAACAAAATGCTATTCTATTGCTGTCACAAACACATGGTCCTGTGTTTGACAGCGTGAGCCAGTGGCATCTTCGGCTCCCCCGGAGAGGGAAGGTGTGGGATGCACTTGCTGTGGAAAACTGGGACACCTCATTAAGTGAGCCAAGGCCACCTCCTTTGGTTGCCGCGTTTCCCATTTTCACTTGAATCACACATTTGCTCCGTGGACATTCCGTGCTCTGTCTCACACCAGGAAACCACGGCAGCTGTAAAACCATGCTGGGTGCAGTCCTGGGGTGGTGGGGCAGCTGGGCCACACCTCTGGAAGAGCTGGAATCAGGGGGAGCAGCAGGTATCCAGCACCACAGGGATGGGGAGGAAGGTGTTAAGCACCACCAGAGCTTTAGGGCAGGTACATAATGTAAGTGTGTTTTTCATTCTCTTCTATTTCCACAATGCCTAAGCCAATGTCTAAATTAATTCAGAAGTATTTTAGGTGAATGGAAAGGAATCATGTTTAAAGTTAGAGCAAGCCTAAATGTTTTTCCTGAAACATTTCATAAAGAACTTTTATAAAGTTACTTAATCACATGCTTGACTTTGTGCTCAGACTCCCGTCCTGCTGCTGTGTGGTGAAGTTTGGAGAGGCATCTGTGAAGTTTATGAGCCACAGGCAGGTTCCTGACAGGACAAAGCTCAACAGCTTCAGGTAAAGAGCCAGAGAGCAGAAAATGACCTGCATTTTCCATGGATCCCGAAGGATTCTCTGGTTCTCCACCTAACAGTGTCTTAAGGTGCAGTCCTGACAGTTTTTCCCTTGCAGAAGAGGATACTTTATGACTTTTACGACTTTAGGATAAGGCATAGGCTATTAAGGTCTCTTCTTAGCAACCTGGCATTTTCCCTTGTGGCAATTCTCCCTGTGCCAGGAAGCTTAAGGCAGCAGAAAACAGGCTCTGGGAAAGGTTTTTGCAGAGTAGCTGTGGGAAGGTGACAGTTTAGGAGACATTAGGACTGCCTTTGTTCTCCTTGTTGTGCAAATTAAACAGGAAATCCATTAACTTTACATCTGCTCAAGAAAGGAAAATGCCGAGGGTGACAGACACAGAATCCTTAAGGTTGAACAACAGAGGATAAACGGCTGTTAAATATTTAGAATTTGTATTGCCTCCTCCGGTCAGCTCAGGGCGTGAATTTTGCCCTGGTTTTGTACAAAGTAAATAATTGGTTCCGACTCCAATGTGCCAAAGAATAGAATTTTGGGGTGGTGAAAGTTCCCGGTGACAGACAGCTTTTGCTGCAGCTGGATCCCAGCGAGGAACAGGGAAGGAGGGGATGGATGCAGGAATGGCCACAGTCAGAGGTGGCAGAGCTGAGGCTTGGAGTGATCAATGTGGAGCTCACCCTGCAACAGTTTCTTTGAAGTCACGGAATTATTCAGGCTGGAAAAGACCTTGAAGATCATCAAGTCCAGCCCTGATCCCAGCTGTATTTCCCAGTGTCCTGTCCAAGCAATGGTCCCAAAAGAAACCGCTCACTCCAGGTTCTCCTCCAGACTCTTCTCCAGCTCCCCAGTCACTGCGGAGCCGAGCACCTGCTGGTGCTCATTTGGCACAAGCAGAAGACCTTTGAAAATACCAAACTGGGAAGAGAACAGCTCCTGGGAAATGCTCTGGAGGAGACAATTCTCCACTGGGAACAATGGGCAGAGAGCAGGGGGCTCAGCAGATAACTGGGTGAGATTTGTGTGCTGGGTTCCTCTCTCTGAGCAGATGCTTCTTCACATTCCCTCCCAGATCCATCACTGCTCACAGTGTTGCCTGGGGATACGTCTGGCTCCACAGATGCAGAGCAGATGTTCCAGCAAGCCTCCTTTCAGCATGTTCAAGGGGAATTTGGCTCTCTTGGAGAGGCTCTGGACAAAGCAGGAGGGGGAAAGGGGAGGGGAAGAAAGAGAAAATAAGAAAAGGTTTCCTCTTGGAAAGGCAGCTATGAAAGAGGTCGGGGCTCGGGAGAGAAGATGAGGTTCCCATCCCTCACATGAGGAGCCCTCACCACAGCTCCAGGCCTGCTGCACTCCCGGGGTTGCTGCAGCTCTGCTCATCAGAGAGGAAGAGAATGTGCTAATTGGAGAGAGGGTTGGGCTAGTTTTTCACGTGTCTGGAAGTTGTTGGTGAAGGAAGGTCCGAAAGGGATTGAGGGAGCAGGGGTACCAGCCTGAGCAGGGCTGCTGTTGCTTGTGATGTGTTGTTGCAATTCCAAGAGCTGCTCAGCTGCTGTTTTCTCCCAAAGCCCCTCAGCTCCAGTGGGATCCAGAAATAGCATTTGCCTGCTGGTCATTTTTAATCACTAGGGTCTGATGAAAGCAAATTCTGGAGTCAGAAACTCTGCCCTGGACTGATGTCTGTGATAAGCAATGGAGCCATCTTTCTTTGGGTTTGGATTTTCCAAGCCTGGATATCCACATCTGCCTTTAAAAAGTTTCCTATTCGTGCTGGGAATGCCTTCCTGAGCCTTGTCCCCCTTCCTCTGCCATCTACACAAATCCACCCACAGCAAACTCTGTGATTTCATGGAATATTTTAGGGAATATTTCCATTGCAGGTTTTTTTTCCTTTCCAGTGCCTTGGAAGCTGGAAGCTGTTACCCTGTACCTGGATCTTGAAGATAAATGGGTCACCCGAGGTTATTTTGGAAGTAGATTTTTCTCTCCCCTTTTTGTCCCATTTGCCTTATTTCAGACTCAGCTTGGGGAACCTTCCCAATGACAAAACCGATAATTATTATTAATATTTTCTGGTTTTTATATTTTTTTCGCTGAGAATTTAGCTTGAATACATTTCCATCATCTTTAATTGCTTAATAAAGGGAGTCAGCCCTTGGCCTGGACAAAGAACAGATGGAGAAAGGACAAGATGCTTCACTTCCAAGCGAGACTCCAAAGCCCAAGTCCATCATGTCATAGCTGCTAATCCAACGTTGCACTGTGCAGCTCGTCCTCAGAGCTGGGAATTGGGGCCCAGATGAGCAGGGAAGAGCAGACGAAAGATGCCAAAAAAAATCCTTTATCCAGGTGGGACAGTGCAGCTCGTGGTGTGAGTGAAGGCACTGCCAAAATGCAGCTGCAGAGGGATCTCTGGGAATTGACTGGTGCAGCTCCCTGGACTCCCAGCCAGAGGGTGGACACCAAGCTCCTGGAGCTCCTCTGGAGCCACCAGCCAGGCCTGGGACACCTGGATGGCTGGGCACAGGGTTTGAGAAGAGCTGGGGGCAAGGAAATTACGAGTACTGTCGTTCAGCGATGGAATGTGCTGCTTTTTAAGCGAAAGCAATTGCGAATGTAAGGACATAATGAGAAGCAGAGCAAGGATTTCCAGGGCAGGAGGATTTCAAAGGGCTGTTTCTGGGATGCTCCAGCAGTTGTGAAGTGAAACTTTGCAGGATGTTGATTTAAGTGGAGAAGGCAATGGGGTAGAAACCTCAGATGTCAGAGATTGTGGAGGAAGACACCGGCGAGTGGTTGTTAATACAACTTTGATTTATTTCAGATTTAGTATAAGCCAGTCAAGGTAGTCTCTGCTTTAAATGCCTTCGGTGTTTAAAAGAGAACACAGTCCCTTTAACCTTTCTGCAGAGTTGCAGAAAATTAATCCCAGTCTCCAGGAGAAGGGAGGTATTTTCTCTCATAAAAACACTCACTAGAGGTTTCCCCTTTCTCCCAGAGCCTTTTACGAGTTGGGGGATGACCTCGGGCTCCTGCTGCCAAGTGATTCCTTATCCAACTCGCTGCTCTGGGACTGCTTGTGTGAGGGAATGGTCATTTTTGGGAGATGCCAGCCTGTGCTTTGATCTCAAGGGGCGTGGAAGTGCTCATGGAGCTCCTGAGGGGAAGTGGAGTTCCTTGTGGAATGGCCTTGGGAAAGCTGCTTGCCCAGAGAAGCTGTGGCTGCCCCTGGATCCCTGGAAGTTCTCCAGGTCAGGTTAGATGAGGCTTGGAGCAACCTGGGATAGTGGAAGGTGACCCTGCCTGTGTCAGGAGGGTGGAATGGGATGAGTTTCAGATCCCTTCCAACCCAAACCACTCCTTGGTTCTACAATGCTTGAGGCATCTGAAATATCCCCCCAGCAAGGTTAACGTGATGCCGGCATTGTAGATAATTCCCGTGAATAACCCTGTCTCCATATCCAATGAGAAATATCTCTGGGGAGATGAAAAATTGTCGTTCATGTGACATTTAATGCTGTTCTTAATGGGTTTATTTGGATGTCTCTGCGTGGTGACTTCAGGTACCTCGCTCCCAGAAAGTTTGGGTTGGCCTCTGCAAAACCACTGTAGAAAATATGTTTTCTGCAAGGTGTTTGTACAGTTTTTATGGAGGTGGGTTACCCATCCCTGGAGCCCTTTCTTTGGGTAGAAGAAATCCTTAATAGCTGTGGGTTTTGTCATCATTAATTAATTAATTAAAAATAAAACTACAGGGGGAAAAAAAAAATGCAACTCACTATCTCCCACACCTGTTCCAGGGCTGCTTCTCTTTAGCTTTCCCAATGGAGAGAACTGATGAGGAGACACAGCTCGGAACAAAATCCAAAAGCCAAAAGGACGAGACAGAGACGAGACCTGTGCTTGTGCAGCCCCAGCTTGCACCCGTGCCAAAAATCTTGTGATCCTTCCTGTTAACATGCCACTTCTGCGGGATTTTGGAGCCCGAGGTTGGGAGCAGAGCAGAGCCTGAAGGCCAGGCTGTGGCTGGGCTGGGATCCCCAGCTCCCCCCACCCCTGCTGGCTGCACCTGCACAGCCGCCCCCTGGGAATGGTAAATCCCGCAGGTGGCACCTCATAAACCTGCCTGGAGACCCCGGCTCTGCAGGCAGAGACCCCCGGGCAGCTTTACAGAGTGATGCCTGCTTGACTGGCAGCTGCGGCTGCTTTATGGGAAGCCAGCACGTGTTCCCACTAAAAACCGGGAAGGGCAGCTTGGGAAAAGCTCCCTGCCTGCATGAGAGGCCTCAGCCCAGCTCTCCATCTGGAAGGTGGCTCCTCCTGGCTTTTTCCAGCCACCTTGGATGTGCCTTGGATGCAATTCCATCCCTCGGTTGGCTCCACGGACACCCCAAATGTGTTTCTCATGGAGAGCTGTCACGCCGGGTTATGGTGATGCTGAGCTGGGCACAGAGGGGAGGGTTGGGTTGCTTTGGGTTTGTTTGGGGTTTTTTTGTTGGTTTTTTTTTGTTGTTGTTGCAGAAAAATCTTTTCAAAATTAAGAGGTAAAAGTCAGAAATCTGGGAACGAGGTCGGGTGCCAGGCATGACGACAAACGAGTCTGGAAGGGAAAAATCCCATCTCGAATCTGGACAAATAAAGGAGCAGATGGGGGCAACGGAAGGACTTTGAGGGGCCTGTTGAAACATATGCAAAATGCAAAGATTAAGTCCTAAAGTCGTTTTGGAACCACTTGGATGGGCTATTTATTGAGTATAGTTTGTGAGGACACCACTCTGGAGTTGGAGCCCATGTCAGCATGCTCTGCCTGGGACGTTTGGGATGACCCACATCACGGGATGCTCAGGGATGATGATCCCACTCTATTTTTCAGCATTTCCTCTTTTTTCCAGCTGGATCAAAGAGGAGCCAGTGCTCTCTGACAGATAAGTGTCTCACAGACATTAGAGAGGAACCAGAGTTTTGGCGACAACCACCAAAGGATATGGAGCTGTGGGCAGGCACTTTTCTCCTGTCTTTATTCAACAAGAGCCCAAGTAAGTCTATTTACTCAGGTTTTGGGCATGGGAGTGTCTGCAAATGGCTGATTCTTTCTCCACCCCTGTGCCCATCTCCTTGGCTGCCTGCTGTTGTGTCCTCAACCCATGTGGAAAAAACCACTGACACTTCAAAGAGAGTCAGGGAACCTTAAAGGTTGGAAAAGCCCTCTAAGATTATCGAGTCCAACCTCTGACTGAACATCGCATGTCCACTAATCCGGATGACAAAGCGCCACCTTTCCTGTTTTCTGAACATTTCCATGGATGGTGACTCCACCGCTTCCCTGGGCAGCCTCTCCCAGTGCTTGGCCACTCTTTCAATGAAGAAATTTTGCCTCACATCCAACCTGAACATCCCCTGCCACAACTCGAGGGTGTTTTCCCTTGTCCTGTTGATATTTCCCTGGGAAAAGAGGCCAACCTCACCCTCCCGTGATCAATAGTTGCAACCACAGCACGAAGAAGGCACAGCTCCAGAAATCCCTAAACTGGTTGGTGATGGCTGAAGGAGTATGCCAGGGAAAATTATCAGTAGATTCCTGTGCTCTTTCCATGAGCATCCGGTGCTGGGAGAGTGTGGGATTCCTGGCCAGGCACAGGATGGCTGCTCCTGCGAAATTTGTGGAGAAATATCTTTTAATGCGGAGCCGAACTGCTCAATCAGTTGATGATGTTAGCTTGAAAAAGCTTCCTCTCTTTTCCATCTGAGTGCATTTGGGGAAGGCTGCTTGTCTTTGGGGTCGTGTATTCTGATTTTCCCACCAAAAAATAAAAAGGGGAAAACAACATAAAAAAGAAACCTGAGCTTTTCGTGCAATCTTCTGCTTCAAAACTTGGCACTCGGAGAGAACTATCAAGAACTATTTGTCTGGCAATGACATTTGAGTCGGTCTTCAAGGACTTTGAGATTTCTAGAGGTAGTGAGGAAGGCGTATATGGGAAACCTCTGGAGAGTTCCGGGTGAATTTTGTTGAGAGCAGCTTTTGGAAACTGGAGCTGTGAGTTCCACAAGGCACTGACAGGAATAACAGAGCGTGGGGAAATGTTGTGCAACACTTCCAGACCTCAAAGACTCAGCAGCTCTCGGCATTCCTGGGCAAAGCTTGGCTCCATTTCATTCCTTTTTTTTCTGCTGGAGAGGTGCACTGGAGGTGGCTGGGGTATTGCTGGTGAGTGGGTCACAAACTGGTGTCACTGGCCCAGAGGGGCCACGGGACATCCTGATCTCATGGAAAACAGTATTTTAAAAACGCTGCATTGAAAATCTCATTCCCAGATGGAGAAACTGAGGCGCAACCTGAGCATGTGGAGGAAGGATTAAATCTCCCCAGGCTCTCCCCAGCTCCTGAGCTCTTGGTAAGTGCCCAGAAGGTCCTGGCTGCTTCGTGTCTTGGTGTAGTGCTCTCTGTGTGAAATATCCTTCCGGGAAAATGCTGCTTGTTTAAAAGAGTGAGCCCCTTTTTTAAGGCACGGTTTGTGTTTTTGAGTGCAGGTCAAATAGAAGACACTCCTGATTAATGTAACATCGAGAGATGGCAATAAAAAAATAAAATTAAAATAATAAAAAAAAAAATCACATGCCTCTGTGGGAAAAAAGTATAAAGGACAAACATGCAGTGCTGTTCAGCATTTTGGGAGGTGGGGGAATGAGCAGGAAAGATCATACCTAAACAGAAAGCCAAAGCCAGTGCTTGCAATTGCCAAGACATCAGCCAAAAGGAAAACACAACTGTGATGGCAGTAAAATCATGTATGAGTCATGATGGGCCAAGAACAAGTTTGCTTTCTTTTCCCCCCTCATTGAGCAGATGATGATTAAAAGATAAATCATGCCTGGAGTCAAATCAAGTGATTGGATTAAAGTTTAGTTGAGTATTTAGAGACTGTTTGGGACACAATGGAAAGCTAATTGAAAACTTACATTTGTGAGACCCTTGAACTCTCCAGCTCTTAATAAAATACTACTGCAAAGTACACAAGGGCTCCCTGTGGGAGAGATTCCTCTCCACAAGTGCTTTTGCTCCTCAGGTATGTGGAGAAATGGAATTTATTTTCTCGACAAGTTCACCAAAGGAAGGCATGTTCGTGATCCAAACTCAGCTTTTGCTTGTGGTGCAGCAACTTAATCTGTGCAGCTCACCAAAAAGCAGCGAGGCAAGACAAAGCAAAGTCCCTTCTTAAACAAAAACAAAAACAAAAACAAAACAAAAAACCAAACCAAAACAAAAAAACCCACAAAAAACCAACCAACCAAACAAAAAAACCCAAAAAACAAA
>WEKY01006537.1:16494-37784 GCA_013390045.1 Picathartes gymnocephalus | reverse complement strand
AAAAAAAAAAAAGAGGATTTAAACCCTTCAATCTTTTAACTGGTCTTGTTCTTCAGAGCAGCTGCTATTCCAGAGTGACTGGCTGCCTGCACTGGGCTGAAGTGACTCTGGAGTCTTAAAGAGGATGTAAAAATTCCTTCTAGATGTGCTGTAGTAGGACATGTCATGCTTTATTTGGGATAATCATGTAATTGCACTCTGGAATCACCCCCAGTTCTTTAGGAACATACCCAGCCTCCAAAGCATTGTCCTTTCTGGTGGAAATACCAGTGAAACCCACAAAGGAAGAGAAATAAACTTCCCCTGTGTCCTCACACACACGAACAGGCAGGAATGGGAAACCTGAGGTTTTCATGAGCCAAAAATGAGTCCTAAGAGGAGCATGGCAGAACTACCTCCTCCAAGTGCAAGGTTTTATCCTTCTCTGACTACTTTGACCCTTAGGGCAGCTTTTTTGTTGTTTTTTTTTTTTTTCCTTCAGGAGAATGTGTTCATGCAGAAATTGCAGGTGGTAGAGAAGGTTTGGGGGACAGAATGGAAAGAAATTAATATGCTGATTTCAGCAGATGAATATAGGAAGCCTCAAACAGTGCTTTCCTACCCTTACTAATAGAATACATTTCTTAATGTTCAAAGTGGTTTTTTGCCTTGTTTCTGCTGGTGTCTGTGACCCCACAGTCTGCCCCCGTGTTCTGTCTTCATCTTTGCCTTTTACTTAGCTGAAGGGCTCCCTATGATTTTTCACCCTGTAACTTTTTTTCCCCTTTAACTTTTTCTGCATGGGTCCTGTGCCCAAGACCTCCTGGCATTCCCTTTCCTTAGGCCATGTAGTCACAACCTCACTTTTGCTAAGGCAAGCACATGCCTCTCTGAAGTCCATGGCCTCGTGCAGCTTGGCCAAATCTGCTGTAGACAGCTGAGGCAGCTGAAGATAAGGAATGTGGGGTTAATATTTTAGGGAAATTCACGTTACCAACCCGCTCCAGCAGAGCTTTCACTGAGTGCATCTTGTCTCACATGCACCAAACAATGAAAACCTTAAATTGTTCATAAATAAATGTCACGACAGACCTGCTGTTTGTGCTAATTAATGTTCATTTGATGCATCAGAATGGGCAGTTCCCCGACTGGGCAGCGGTGTGCCCACAAAAGCGAGCCCAGCATTTGCTTCTTCTTAGCAGCTGTGGTTTGTTCTTCACTAGAAAGCTTTACTGTGTCTTAAAGTGATTAATGTGTTCTGGGAGGTCTGGGGAAGAAGCCATCAGTCACAGGTTATGGGACACTCCTTGGCGGATTAGAGTGACATGGATGGGGAAGATTAATACGTTTCTTCCCTCCATGGTTGCCAATTCCAAGAGGTTTTGCCCCAGAGCTGAAGAGCGTGGGATGGGCACAGCCCTGGAGGTGACACCGTGCCTTGCTCGAGGTCATTTGTCAGGAGCAGGCTGGAGTGAGAAACATTTTGAAACTGGAGAAAGTTGCTTTGGGGGTGCTGGTGCTCACAGAGCACTGGGAAGAAGGGAGAAGGCTCAGTGCCTAAAGGGGCTGTGAGAAGCCTGGAGAGGCACTTTTTAGAGATAGGACAAGAGAGGATGGCTTCAAACTGCCAGAGGGCAGGGTTAGATGGGGTATTGGGAGGGAATTGTTCCCTGTGAGGGTGGGGAGGCCCAGAGAAGCTGTGGCAGAACTGACCGAGGTCATGGTGCAAAGCATTGCCTTGCATGGGAAAATTGCCTTGAATTTCTTCCTGGCCGTGGGGAAATGAAGAGTTGAGGGGGCTTTCGATCTGGTCTTGGTGAAAAAGAAAACTTATCTGCTTTCTAGCACGTTCTGAGCTTGGAGAGCACCTCTGGAATAACAAGCTGAACGTGGCCTGAGACCATAGAATCCTAGAATGCTTTGTGTCAGAAGGGATCTTAAAGACTTCCTTGTTCCAACATCCTGCCATGGGCAGGGACACCTCCCACTATCCCAGGCTGCTCCACGGCCATCCAGCCTCACCCTGGACACTTCCAGGGATCCAGGGGCAGCCACAGCTTCTCTGGGAAATCTGTGCCAGGGCCTCAGCACACTCTGAGTATGCATCAACCTCATGTAAGAGAGTTGTCTGGGAGTAGATTTGAAGTCGCAAGTTTGAGGCTGTGACATGTCATAGTGTGGCGTTTTATCAAACAGTTTGTGGGTCTCCTTTCATAACGGCTGCTGGATTTGATGAGTTGGGCTGTCTGAGTGCTTTGACTCAGGCCACAGCCTGTATTGGGCCTCATAAAAAAGGTATGCGTGATTTCAGGCTCTCCTCCCCTCCTGGATAACTCATCTCCTCCTCCTTAATGAAAGTCCTAACAATTATAACAATAGGAGATGTGCATTATCCTGAGGGTCCGTAAGCTGCGTCCCCCCCGAGAGCTCTTCTGTCAACTGCTCTTAATATTCCTGTGCTCTTTGCAACCCTCATGGACAGAAAACCTCCATGAGCGGGAAACAGGCAAAAAACCACGACCCAGATCTGAACGAATCACGCTGGGTGGAGTCTGGGGACACAGAGCCCTGGATGGATGCTGGGAGGACGGCACGAACATCTTCCTCCTGCCTTGGAGAACAACTGGGTTCGATTACGCGTCGCGCAAATGCGCTCTGGTTTGGTTTTCCCCTCTCAAGGCGAGGGCAGATGTTGTGTTCTGAGGCTGCCGTGGGGTTCCAGCCCCTGGGTTGCGTTTCAGGACTGAATCCCCTGACTTTGTGCTCATTTTGGGGGTGGACGGGCAGCTGGAAAAGGGATTGGGAGACGTTGGAGGTCTTTGCTACCCAGTGAACACCCTGTGCTTTGTTCCTGAGGAAGTAAAGGTAATTTGAGGCATTCTGGGGCCAAGGGACACCAAAATCCAAAGCAAGAACTCGAAGGGATGTCTGTGCTGAGCTCTGGGGCACCTCCATGGAGTGTTACAGGGTACTGATATGTGTTTCCTTCGGGGAAAAAAAAGGAATCTCCTGGCTGTGAGAGCCCAGAGTTTGTGCCGTGGTCATGGAAGTCCTCTGAGAAAGCCAAGCACGTGTGTTGGCCTTCCCCTCAAAGCAAATATTCTTTGTGCAAGCTAATAATTTTAGCAGGGATTCCTTTCTTCCTCTTGAGGAGAGTTAAATGAAGTTATGGGTCAGTGAGAGGGCATCTGTACAGCACAGAGGAAGAATTTCCAAGCCTTGAGTGTAGTCCCTTCATTTGGAGAAGGCCTGGTCAAACTGGCTTTCCAAAACATTTTATTTATTAAAGATTTTATAGGTACTTTCTGCTGGTTTTCAGAGGCTGCTAAGCCCCTCTGAACTGGTAGGACGCAATGGATGGAACTGACAGGAAGCTGAGGGAAGTTTTAACCATTTTCCATCTGCAAAGCAGAACTTCCCAGTAGTTTCCACCATACTTGTCCAGGTTCCTGGATACAAATGCTGTGTCATTTCCAGGAGTGAGTGGCATTTTTCCCCCTTCCAGCTGATAAAAAAGGGCATCCCCATCTAGGTTTGGAAATGTCAACATAGATCCAGTATGCCAAGTTCCTTCTGCATTCAGATTCTCAGGCTCACCCCAAACCCTTTTTTTGTTCTGAGAGAGGGGATTGAAAGCTCTCCGAGCAACTTCACTGACAATGTACAGACCTCCTGCGTGTAGGAATGGGGCAGCCAATAACTCTCCTTGGGGCTGTAATATCCTCACTCAGAAACCACTTTAAATCAGAATCGAAGCTCGATGAGGACTGTGCATTCACCAGAGAAATTAATAACTGGCTGTTGAGTTTGTAGTTCCCTTGAAAAGGCATTGGGTAAAAAAAAGACTGACTTGTGATGGGAGAACAGGGGCCAGAAACTGAAACTAATCTTAATGAAAAAGGGTATCCAACAAGCCGCAGGGCTGTAAAATCTGCCTGATCAAATCTCCACTGGACCATACTTCCTTGAGTCCCGATTTTGAAAGCCCAATTTCCTGCGAGATTGCATGATTATTATTTTTTAATCTAAAATGTATGGCCGCAAGAAAAAAAAAAAAAAAAAGAAAAGAAAAGGCATTTTAAAATAAATAAATCTGGCGATGCAAATGAGATCACGGAGCGGTTTGCTGGAAATGCCGAACATTGTGTTGCCCAGAACTTGGCATTCGTGGAAGTGACCAGCGGGGAGGAAATGGAATTGTTCTCATGGCTGGTGTCAACTTGGATCATCGAGCCACGCCGCGGATTTGGCATCCCTGATGGAAAAGGGAGGCTTTCCAGGCCGGTACAATCCCGCTCCAGAGCGTCAGTCGTTGCGTAGGTTGGGGTCGGCGAGGATTGACAACAGAGAGGGACAGCATTCTATGAGTCTGGCGCTTTCTCGTCCCAGATTAATGATCTTCCAATCTGGTTTTCAGGCACACAGACTCAGTCACACGTAAATAAAAAACAGAGGGAAGCTTTTAAGAGACTCAGATGCTTGGTATTCCAAGCAACAGTGAGAGCAATGCCTTGTGAAGGCGCCCCGTTGAGCAAGAGCATAGAGGGCCATTTGTGCCTCACCTTTTCCCTAGGGTTTCTCTCTGAAGGGATTCCAAGCTCTTTTTCCCCACTGGACTGTTGGTCTTGGTTTCAAATTAAAATTTAGCCTTGCCTTAGCAGGGTTCTTCAAAAGACAGGTGCTGCTGGAAGGTGGTACAGCCTCCTGAAGGTCTGATCCAACCCCTGGGGGCATCTCTTTGAAGGGAGATGGAATCTAAGGCAGCTTCCCTTCCTTTACTTTCCTGGTGTGGAGAGGTCCCTATGGCTGGGAAGGATGGGCCCAGCTTCCTGCAGGTCACAGGAGTTGTGGTCCAGGAGGACACAGCTGTGCCAGAGGTGCAGGAGGCTGGAGTTTGTGGTGGACAGGACAGGACAGGAGTTGCCTCTAAGCAGTGCCCAGTGGCTCTCCAGGCATTTCTCAAATGGAATTCCAGGCAGAAAACCAGACAAGGAAGGCAAAGCTGTTGTCATGTGGCCCCTCTCGTGTTTGATATTTCATGAGCCTCTGGTGGAGCAGCCCCACCTGGTCTGGTCAGGCTGTGCCAGCACCGCAGGCCAAGATTCAATAAAGTTGTTGTTTCCAATTAAAAAAAAGAAAAAAATCTCCACACGAGAACTGTAGGGGAGGCAAAGCCACAGCTCCACAACTTTCTCTAGCTTCAAAATGGGCTTGAGCACCGCTTCGCTGCAGGAACGACATGAAAGCCCCATCCTGTTCCCACTGCAAGTGGTGGCAAAGCTCCCGCTGACCTCAGTGGGAGCAGGATCAGCCCCCCACTCGTGGTTGGGGTGGTTCCACCAGGGCCTTACTCTTGTTTTGGGGTCTGTGGCTGTTCCAGCGAGGCGACGCGCGGGTCAGGACAGGAGTTGTGTCTAATCAGTGCCCTGTGGCTCTCCGTGCATTTATCAAATGGAATTTCAGGCAGAAAACAAAGGGACTGGAAGGTTGAAAAACAAGGGAGGAATGTGCTCTTGGCAGCTCTGCGAACCAGATGTTTGTTTCTTTTTCCTTGTTCTCGACAATGACTAAAAAACTCGTGAACACTCTCGGGCCCAGCGCAAGGTCAGCCCGAAAGTAGGTAAGAGGTGTCGCAACGAGGCAGAACGGACAGCTGGGGATGGAAAATGTTAATTTGTCCCAGGGTCCGGGCCTGTGGCTCAGAAAGCACGGCCCAGCCTCCAGAAGGCCTGGGCACATGTGGTGCTCTCCCTTCCCGGCGCAGGCCCCGGCGGGCGTGCGAAGCTCTCCTGGAAGTTCGCGGTATTCCCTCGGCGCTGGCGTGTGTGAGCTGCTTCCAAGAGTGCTGCAGCCAGAGCAGAGAGCAGCCAGTGCTGGAGTGCATGTATGTAAATATACTCATCCATTTCCTAGGAAATGCCTCAGCAGAGCAGCAAGTTGTAGCCTGCGCGATTTCGTGGGAGAAAACGGACCTTACAGAGTCGGTTTTTATACGTAATGGTTTTCATTACGTTGCAAGAGGTGCCTTCCTGAAGAATCCAAAAAAAATTATTTTTTGGTAAAATCAGGACAAAAAGGGGAAATTTAACTAGAGGGAACCGGCAGCACAATGCCCTGAGGTTGCAGAGCTGTGAATTGACTTTCTGGCCTCTCTGCCAGACACCTGACAAGGTGCACTTCTTCAGCAGCATCTCCTGAAGGCTCTTCCCAGGACCAACATCTTTTTCCCTTGTTTCACAGAAAAAACACCCCTCATTAATCAGTCTGCAGGCGGAGCAGATAAATTTTAAAAAAACAAAAAGAAGAAAAAAGAAAAGGTTATTAATTTTTATTAGCAAGGAAACTGAGCCAGAGAGGTAGAACTGACTCATTTGTAACTTTCTTGTCCATTAATGATGGGATTAGGAGCTGAGCTCTTGTTATCTGCCCAGCTGGCTTTTTTTCAGGTCACATCTGTCCAGTAGTGACTCCACAGCCAAACAGCAAGTTTGGCCAGGAGGCAGAGCTTTACTAAAGCGGGGTGCAGGAGATTGGGATTGCCTGACCTTTAAATCACTATCACAAAACAAATCCTATTTTAACAACTGGTTTTATCAGGTACCACCATTTTCAGTGAAAAAAAAAAAAAAAAAAGAGAGAGAAATCAGGTGTATTTAGGTTATATAGAAATGCTTCCTTGGGCTGTGTGTGACAATGAATCAGGATTTTGGATTTCCAGCTGGGTTAGGATCAGCTGAGTTAAGGCCAGCAGCTGCTCGTCAGTACTCAACAAACTTGTCCAGCTCAATGCTTGTGAGCATGACATGGATTAATCTGTGAGTAAAAACCAGACTGCACTGCCCAAGGAGGACAATCCTGGGCAAAATCAAGCTGTATTCTCCAGAAAAAAAATGCTGCGAGTGTGGCTCCAGAGCGTCAGGAGGCTGAATAAGTGAGAATGCTCCTCTCATCTGCTTTTCCTGTCTCACCAGCACTTGAATGGCCTCCCAAAGCCAGCCTGGACCCATGGCCAAGTTGATTCCTCTCCATCCTACAGCTTTGGTGTGACAGGCACATGGAGCAGCAGGGATGCTCCTTGTGCCACACCCTGGGCTCAGGGACATCATCAACCTGCTCAGGGAAGAGCAGCTCCTGTCTGGACCACCTCAGTAGGTACAGGGAGAACAGGAGAGGTTCCTTCTGGACCAACTTTGTGTGTAAGTGTGTTCCATTTCCTCCAGGGGTGCTGGATGTGCCTCCTCACCTGGAAAACCACATGGCTCATCTGCTGTGATGTACCCAAGCCTGTCCACTCTTCTTAGTGACATGGAGCTGTGTCAAGGGCGCTTTAGGATGGATTTTAGGAAAAGGTTCTTCCCTCAGAGGGTGCTGGGCATTGCCCAGGCTCCCCAGGGATTGGTCACAGGCCCATGGCTGCCAGAGCTCCAGGAGGACAACACTCCCAGGGATGCACAGTGTGGGGTTGTTGAGGTGTCTGTACAGGGCCAGGGACTGGACTGGGATGATCCTTGTGGGTCCCTTCCAATTCAAAATATCCCATGATTCCTGTGGCTGAAGCAGCCTTTCCTCTGCCTGTCAGCACTCCCTAATGCCCTTGGGCAAGGCAGAACATCAGTGCCAGGGGTCTCTCCCTCTTAATTAGATCCCTTTGCTGTCTAAGCTGGGTGGTGTCCTCTGCAGGAGAGGTTTTCTTCCATGTTTGGGAGAAACACTGGCCAATCCTCCCTCCTCCTCCTCCTCCTCCTCCTCCTCCTCCTCCTCCTCCTGCTCCCCAGACCTCTGGCTCTCTTCAGGACCACATTGAAAAGAAATCTTTGTTTGTTTATGGAGTTTCTGGGAGCCTCAGGTTTGTTTTCCTCCGCCCTCCCTCCTGCCAACGCTGGAAGTGCCAGAACATAAAAGAGAGTCGTTTCTCTCAGAGTCACCGGCCACGGCTGGAAGGAGCAGTGCCAGGAATCTCAGGAGAAATCTAGAAATCTGCTCCTGATCTTCCCAGCACAGTGGAGGGATAGAGAAGAGCTCAGCAAAGCATCTGGGCTGCTGGGTGCCAGCAGAGCCTGCGCTGCAGCTGGGAATGTGTCACTGTTCCCTTCAATAAGGACAGTGGCACACAGAGCGGAGGCCAGAGGGAGGTGGTGGCCACCTGCCCGCAGCTTTTCTGTGCCCAAAAGCCTCAACTCGCTGTGTGTTCAGCGCAGATGATAAAGCAAAACCTCCAGATCCACATTTTGGACCACTTCAGTGCCACCGTGGGCTTCAGGGCTGGTCTTACCCGAGCCCACCCTGCCACACACCTGACCCAAAAGCTGCTTTGAAAGCAAAGCCTCGCTCCTTCTTCAGCCTGAGGAGTGAACCAGGAAAGTTTGATTCTGCCTTCATGGGCTTCCAGGGTGGAGCCCAGCCCTGTTTTTCCCAAAGAGATGTTGATGGGAGGCAGTGAGATGTCCAAGGAAAGGCACTGAGCCCTGGCTGAGCTGATGTTGTGCTGAGGTACAAGAGTTCCCGTCACAGAGGTGTAATACAGGGAAGAACTAAATTTTCCTGAAGCCCAGTGTGGATGGTGGCAGAAGGCCTTGGGTTTCTGGGGCTCCTGGGTGGGACCAGCTGGAATTTAATGTCTCACATACCAAAAAAATCAGAAATCTGCTCTTGCTTTGGTGTGGGTGTTACTCTGGGGGTGAGAGGTGTACCCTGCAGATGAAGGAGCTTCAGACTGTGGCATCGAGGTCATCTGTGAGCACAGGAGATCCTGCACGGATAAAAATCTGCTTCAGGCCACTGAGAAATTAAAATCATCCAAAAGGAGATGGGATTTTTCAGTATGTCCCTGGTGTATCCAAGAAGGATAACTGGGGACACTCCATAACCTGGTGACAACACGGAACAGCAAGGTCTTCCTGTGTCCACCAGTTGTGATCCCTTGGTGAGGGCAGCCAGGAGCTGAGTGGATTTCTGACTGTATGTGAACCTTTCCTTGGCCTGTTGCTGTTATCTCATTCCATGGCTTTCCTTGGCTGCAATCCCAGCAGGATCTTTGTGTGAGCTGGGAGAGGAGCACCTTCTTTAAAGGTGGGTGTTTGGGGGCATTTTCTCTCTTACTCCCTCACGTCACTCCGATCTGCCAGGTTTGGATTCCTGCCTGACCTTTTCCCTCAGCTCTCCAGCCCTCCCACTACCTACAGCTCCAGAGACTCTCACCTTTAAGCCATCATTCAGAAGTCTCAGAAATTCCTGGGTCAAGGCCTAGACCCCCTTTTTTTTCTACACCACTACGCAAATAACTGAGCTGTCCTCCTGCGAGCTCCCAACCCCCTGGAAAAAATAGGGTGAAAAGTTCAGGAAGCCGTGGTCCATTTCGCAGCGGACCTGCAAAGCACAGATATTAATACCAATAAAACAAGGAGGGTGTGGCGGTGGAATTCAGTTGCCAGTGGCTGACAGGCCTTCAAATCCTCAAACTGGGAGCAAGGCTTTTAATCCACACACAATAAACTGTCCCACCTCTAGCAGCAGGAGCAAGCTGCCTTTTTTTAAGGTGGATTATCACCAGAAAAAAACCCACCCCAAAGAACTCCCTGGCATTGCTGAGCTTTCCTGTAAACCATCGGCCTGGATATATTTTATGATGTGATTTATAGAGAGTTTGTTTCTTAAGACTCAAAGCAACATTGCTATAAAAGTATAAAAGATGTATGTTTTGGTAGAGGATGAATGCCACTGCTTTTCTTTTTTTTCCCCCCCTCGTGGGGAATCTGCTGGGTGGGTTCACACCACTTGGAAAGATGAATTCTTCATGTGTGGGCATCCACTGGCAGCCTTGGAGGAGATTATTGTGTCATCGTCCTTCTGGTCAGCAGCAGCAGCAGCCCCACAGCTGCTCCTCAAGCTCAGAGATTAATTAACCAGTTGGAAAACAAGGGGAACGTGCTTCCTTGCGCTCCCATCACCAGTTTGGCCAATTCCTCCCTCTGCAGGCATTTTCACATCGCTTCTGCAGCACGGTTTGAGCGTTGCTGTTGCCTGTTTTAGTCATGGAGTAGATTAGATAATCCCTAGGCCTTTCCCACCTCTAGCACTTGTGGTTCTGCTTAAAGAGCTGTCAAGTCCTGGATTTAAAAGGGCGGAACAAGCCAAGGCTTTTTGAGGTTCTGCTGGGAGGATGACAGCTTGTAACACATTCCAAAGCCTTCCAAAAGCGCCTGCGATTTCAGCTTTCCGGACAGAAAGCGCTATTCAGCTTTCTGCGGATCTTCTTTGTAGTTCATCACACAACCCCAGTTTTCCTCCTGCATGAAGATCCCACTAGCCTGAGACTGTCTTTGGTAGGAACATGCCCTCCCTTTCGTCATTTTTGGCTGAAGATGTTTGCCTGTTGCTGGAGCAAAACAAATTTCCTTGCAATAAAAAAACCAACCCTGCATCTGCCAATTCACTTTTGAATGTACCTCTTGGAATTTACAGGAAAGTAAGAGGTCCCAGGGAAGTGAATTTTTGTCTTGTAACCTTGCCAAATGTACATTAAAAAAAAAAAAAAACAAACCACCCAACCCTGATATGTCTTTGGCCTCCTTGCTTTTATTGTGATCTATAGGCTGCACATAACCATCATATCTCCAAAGGTGAGGGCTGGGGAATCTTTGGAGGAGGTTGAGGAGCTTTCCACCTCCAAAGCACTTCTCTGACCTCAATTGGCTGCTGCTTTTTGTAGTGAGTCCTCGCAGTGGAGGAGCCACTGATTTGTGGGAATGCTGAGGAAAGACTAGAGGCACCTTGGTGGAGAATCCCTGGACCCAACAGAGCTGCACTCCTGTGGCCAGAAAATCTCAGCTCTTCCCTGGAGATCTTCTCCCGCTGGAAATACCGGGGGGATCATGGGACACATCCATTGGCCTCCAAGGGATGTCCCATGTTGGTCTCTGGGGCCCAGAGCTTGGTGGCTTGTCTGCCCTGTCACAGGTGACTTAGCGAGGCCTTGTGGTGGAATCCTTCCCCTCCCTAAGGAAAACCTGGGAGAATTTGGTGGTGAGCCTCAGTCTCTGCGTTTGTGTGGGTTTGGGGGAAGGTTTATGAATCTGACATCTGGATCTGAGGCTGTAAATGCCCCAGAGCCTCTGGGCAAGGAGTGTGTGGGCTTGGGGAAGGGAGAGGTTGCTGGGTTTGTGTTGGTCACGAGCTCTATTAATTAACACAGGCCATATTAATTACAATAGTTATGTCATAATCTGCTATCTTTGTTTCTCAGCACTGCTTGGGAGTTGGTTTGCCTGTCACTGTAACCACACGCTGCTCACTTCCAACGGGACAGCATTCCCAGAAAGAGTCTCTGATGAATTCCAAGCCTGTTTATGCAGTGATATTTCCGTGCCAGTCATCAACGCCCATCTGGCTGGGTCTGGTTGTGAATCAGAGCAATTCCTTAGTGTAAAAGGAAGTGGATTTGGGAGGCAGCAGTTCACAAACCGTGTGGTGGACATGAGGTGTTCACTCACCATTCCCTTCTCTGTCACTCAGCTGGATTAAAATTCCAGTTCTCTCAAAGCAGACCTGGATTTCATGCTCTCAGTAAGAGAGCTTCCTGGTTTTGTGCAAAACCCACATTTTCTTTCTAAAACTTCAAGCTTTGAAATGGGGTGGATGTCTAAGCTAATTCTGTAAGTACACTTGCATTTTATGAATCCGGTCTTCTCTGAAGCTGGGACCTTCTTTCAAGTCCCAAAAGGTCCTAAGATGAGTAAATGTAGCATTTCCTTGCTTTGGATGGGAGTAAAACTGTATCCTTGCCACTCAGAAGAAATCTGTTCCATAAATTGAAAGCTAAATTACAAGGAAATCAACATTTGGGGATGATAGAGGCACCAGTTTATCTCTTCTTGTGCCGAAACCACGGCAGCATAAAACTTTCTACGCCGAATTTCCTTGCTTAAATTTTGTTGGTTTTTTTGTTTTTTTTTTCACGGGCATTAAGGAATGATGGTTCTTTCCTGCTTGGTGGAAAAGATTTGGCTTCTTCCTTCACAGTTTTCCTTCCAGCAATCCGCAGGCATCACAGGGGTGGAGGGGAAATAATTGGCCTATAACTTTGCCCAGCTCAGGGAAAACACACAATCAGCATTGCTGCAAATTGCTCCTGGATGAAATCGGCGAGTTGAAAAGTGGAGAAGCCAAAGAGCCCTGGAAGCTGGAAAATTTCCCTCTTTGCCTTGGGGTATTTACGATCTGAAGACATCAGCTGTATCTCTGGGCCTTGTTTCCCCAAAGGAGGATCTCTTGGGAATTTTTTCCATACGAGAGCGTGGGAGACATCAAAGCCAAGTGGGATAAACTGGCATGGGAGCAGGAGGGAAAAGGTGAAGGCTGTGGGAAACGATGCCTGCAGGCTCTGCGTTCCACATCAAATGCAGGCTCTCCCCAGCCTTAAAACCAGAACCCCATAAAACCCCGGGTGAGCCCCTAAATGGGTGTAAAATTCCTGGTCCCCGTTGTTCCCACAGCCTCTCACCCGGCAGAGCAGGGGCAGGGAGGCAGCTGGAACTCTCCCAGGATTAGGGAACTGCTCCAGCCCTCTCCCAGGTGCAAAGGTGAACGTTCTGAGGAGGGAGGTGGCCAAACCTCACGTAAAATCGTGGCAAACTGAAAGGCAGTTCTTTGCCTTAGGCCTCCACCTTTTGTAGCGTGGGGAGAAGAGGAGGGTGCAAATCTCAGGGATGAAAAGGTGGGCTGGAATTTTGCCCACCGCCTGGTGCAGTTTGGAGTGCCCAGCTCTTTCCTTTAGAGCCCTCTAAAACTCCCTCCCGTGGGGTTCTTGTTCCATTTGTAAGATCTGAAGCGGTTCAATTAGCAAGGATCAGGCGTGAGCGGAGCAGCAGACACGGAGCCCCCTTGGAACAGAGATTTCCTGAGGTCAAGGGGATGGAAAAAAATCAGTCCCAAAGGATTGAAAATACTGATCCATTCAGCTCTCAATTTTCACCCCAATTTGGTGGGCAGATGCCAGCCCTGACCCACCCCGTGGCAGGGAATAAACCATTCCCTAAACGTGCCGCTCTCCCTTGCGCAAAACACACGCCCCAAACCAGCTGAAATGTCCCTTGTTCCCAGCGAACGCTACCAAAACAACCACGAGAAGCTGAAACGTCTTATTTCTGATAGAAACAGAGCAATTCAGTGCGGATTCTGAGTAGGAAATGAGGATTTTGCCCCTGTGGGATGGGTCTGGCCCTGCCCCAGGCCTCAGCTCTGGGAACCAGGGGCAGAGGAGGAAAGAGCTTTTTCAAAGCACCTGAAAATGGTCATCTGCAGAGAGGGCAGCCACTGAGGGGCTGCATGCTTTGGGTTTGGTTTTTTTTTTTTTTAAATAACGAAGAGATGTGGGTGGTTTTTTTCATCAGCTGAGCGTTGTGTGTGACAGGGACGACGGCCTGGGGGCAGCTGGGAGGGGTTTAAAGGATGCTGTAGGGAGAAAGTGGTTGAGAAGCAGCTCAACAAAGCCCCTTGGACTTGTGCATTCTCAGATTGCTGGGAGGGAGCTGCCCTCACCTCTCAGTGGTTTAGTCCTTTCAGAGACCTTGGGCCCTGAGAAATTCCTCCTCATGCCACCAGCGAGCGCAGCATCCATCAGTCGTCTTCAAACCCTGCCATTTCCCACTCTGCAGTGCTCAGAAGGGTTTGGAAAACCCGAGGAAGTATCTCTGTACCGGCATCACTCTGCCTTTAAAAATGACTTGTGTTTTAGGAAGGGTGGGATTGCAGGTGTGGACGGTCCTGGGTGGGAGTGGACCACAACAAAAAAACCTGGGCACAGCATCCTGCTTCCTCTGGGGGAATCCTGCAGAGCTTGGAGCTCCAGGGATGCCACTGGAGGCCAGGTGGAGTCTGTGCAGTGCCGGTGATGGGAGCTTTGAGCACGCCGGGGCTTTTCCTGATTTAATCCTGCTGTCCCCACCCAACCCAAAGGAAGCTTGGGAAACTGTTTAACTTTTTGTTAGAAGGAAGTCAAGCGCTGGAACACGAGGAAATGCCGGATTTATAGTTGCCACTGTAATCTCACACATGTGCTTTGATGCAGCCTTCAGTAACCTGACTCCCAGCGCTTTTCCTAAAAGCCTGCGCTGGGAGCTGAGTTCTGGCTGCCCACAGAAGCTTGGATCAGGATTTTCCAGCCTTGGAATTCCTCATTCTCCCACCTAGGCAGCTCCCAGGCAGAGGTGATGGGAGGGTGTTCTCAGGGCAGTGCGAGGCCGGAGTGCACAGGGGTGACTTTGAGGGTGCTGCACCCAACTGGGGTTGCAGTTTTCTGCAGTTTCCCAGGTTTTCCGCTGCAGGGCTTTTAGTTTTTCAGGCAGTTTTGAAGCATGGTGGCATCTGAAACCAAGGGGGAGCTGTGAGCAGCCCCAGAGATGCATCCCCGCTGAGCCCACCTGCGTTTGTTACAGCGTGAGAGAAAGCAAAATATTCTTTCTGAGAGCCTGGGCTTCACACCTTGTTCATGCCAGGACTAATTTAGGAATTAGTGTTTGAGATATTCTCTAACTACAGAGCTCAGGACCAGCATGTTGTGGGCGAGTTTTGGTGGAGCTAAGAGAGTGCAGCCTGGATGGGAAGGTGTGGAAGACTGGGAAATCAAGGTTCTGACTGGGAAATTCCTCTGGTTTCAGGATAAGAGTGAGCCCTGTGCTTGTCTCCCTGTTCAGGGCTGATGCAAAAAAAAGGTGAAAGTCATTAATAAGAAAAAAAAAAACAAACACAAAAACCAAAAAACTAAACCAAACCAAACCAAAAAAACCTACCAAACAAACAACCAAAAAAAAAAAACCCAAACAAAAAACCACAAACAAACACACAAAAAACGAAACATTAAAAAAACCCAAAAAAACCGAAACAAAAAAAAAATCCAAAAAACCCCAAAAACCAAAACAAACCAAACCAAACAACAACAACAACAAAAAACAAAAACAAAACCAAAACAAACAAACAAAAAACCACAACAACAACAAAAAACCACAACTGATGGAGCTGCTTATTAAAAGAAGTATTGGACAATACTTTGGATGGGGTGATGAGAATATGTGGGATCACTCCAGGCTTCCAGGCCTGATCTGAAATACCTTCACAGCTGCAGGAATTTAGGGGGTTACTTACAGTACCTTGGGGTAGAAGCTATGATTCCAAGGGATTCGTGTCCTTGGGAAGGAGAAATGACACATCCGCGGAGAGCTGGGGTGTGCCTCAGCAGCCCAAGGAGCAGGGCATGGACGTGACTCGGATGGATTCATCGGAAATTACTGTCAAAAACACAGCTCCACTGCCTTGGGAAATCAGTCATTTGAAGGAAATTTGTCAGCAGATCAGTTGGAACTGATTTGACCCCGCGTGGTGGCAGATCTGAAGGCTGAATAATTGTGTGCCTGACCCAATCATGCAAAATTCCTCCCATTAATGACTAATAGAAATTCCCTGCTTAAAGAAAATGCCTGCGTGTTGCGGATCGCAAAAGGTTTGGAGGTTCCCAGTTAAAAGCATCCCTGAAAAACATTTTTTGTGGTCTTTCTCAGTGATTCACAGCGTTCAGTTTACTGTGCTGCCTTTTAAGTGATCTGCTGGGATCCAGTTCAGGGCGCATCAGAGGATTCCTGTCTATCCCAACCTGGGATTTAAAATTAGTCCCCTGGCCTAATTCCTTCACGTAATACCAACAGTGACAAGTCTCGCCTAAATATGCAATAAAAGGGGGAGGGTGCAGGAAGACAGATGAAAACCAGACATTCCTTGCAAAAGAGAGCGCTGACTCGCTCCCAGTCCATAAATACCTCTCTGGGGAGAAAAATTTTGGATGTGAGGGCGTTTTACGCAGAAGATGAGGACACAGGGAAGACACGAGGTGGTCAGCAAGACACGATTCCACAGCAGGGAAGGTAATTCCCATTCTCACCATTCCCATGCTGCTCCTGGATTGCACTGAAACCACTCTGGATGTGGGGAGAAATAAACCTGATTTTTCAGACTCTTCTTAGCTCACTTTAGGACTGGATGAGCTGTCCATGGGGAGAGAAAAGAGGAGGGAGGGTGTTATTCCAAGGAAAAAGGAACCTCTCGGCTACGGATTTGGAAGCAATTACAGGGAGAAGCCAGGAGGAGAAATGCAGTCAGAAATGCAATTACAGGAGGAAAAAATGCGAGCTTTGGAATGCACCTGATGTGGCTCCTTGCCAGCCAGAGGGGCAGGAGGGTTAAACCACAAACACCCGCTGCAATATTTTCATTTTACGTGTCCTTACGGGTGTTTTGTTCACTGAGCTGCAGATCCATTTGGCTCCTAAATAAGAAGCTGGCAGTGGGAATTTTTGGACATAGCAGAAGTCCTTGCACACTGGAATGTCTGAGATCTTGGAGATGGTGAAGAATGTGGTGGGCAGTGGGTAAAATATGGAAAAGCAGAGTAAGTGCTCCATCAAAACGCTCCGGCTGTTTGCCCAAATCCATGGGCTGGAGTGGGTAAAAGTGGGAATTACAACATTGGTCAAAGAGTCAGGGCACCCCTTCCCAAACACCAAAATCCCACATGTTCTGCTGCTAATTATTCCCTTCGTTCCTCTGGAAAAGAAAGAAGGACAAGCTAAAGCAAATCAGGGTTCGGGGACATTGGGAACCACTGGGACAAACTGGGATCAGGAAATCCAAGGATAACCTGTGGATCAAAGGGTAGGAATGCAGGTTCCCAAATAAAGGGGTGATTATGTGAGCACTTAAGGAGGGATTAGATTTGTAGGTGATAATAGTAAACAGCTGGAAAAGGAGGCCATAAAGAGCCAGAAATAAAATAAAATAAAATAAAATAAAAGGCAGGTGGAAAAAAAAAAAAAGAACAGATGAGAGGGGTGTGGTGGGAACCCTGCCCCAATTAAAAAGACGAAAACAATGGCTCAACGCACCTCATTTCAAAGGAGCGTCAGACAAATGTAGGATATGAGGTGCCCTGACTCCAACTGGCTTCTCCCACATCTTCCTGGGCTCTGATTTGGGTGGGAGCCCGTGTTCCCTGGAGAAGGGATCCTCTCTGTGCTAAGTGCAGTCTTTGGTTTTCATTGTCATTGCTGAAATTCCCCACCCCTGCTTCCATCAGGCTGTGGTGGGGTGGCCAACCAATGCTTACAGCATTTCCTTCGCAGTCCATGCTGCCCTCTTAGCCAGCTGCTGGGGGCTCAGAGGCAAAAAAAAAAACCTCCCAGGTTTTATCCGAAGCACTGAATATCCCATGCCAAGAGCTGGTTTTCTGTTGGAAATAGAATAAATATCCCTCTGTGCGTACAGGGTTAGAGGCAGAGAGGAATGCAGAGGCTGATTTGAAACCTTTGGAGAAACTGAGACATGTAAAGCCACACCGACGTGAAGTAAGAATGTAGATTTAGTTTTAAGCAAATAAAAATATGCTTTGAAGTGCCTTAAACACGTAAGAAGCTGCATTAGTTAGTAGAAAAACCCTAAGGTCCAGTGTAAAGATCAGTAACATAACCTTTTACAAAATTAGCTAGACACAACATAAACATAACATAGTGTTGTTAGATAGAAAGATAGACTGTGCACGGAAATTCTGTGTAAGAAGAACATGTTTATTATGTATACATAACATGTAATATATATGTATGCATAATATGTATATTATTGTCATATAACTGTGTTAGGCCAGGATGAGTACAAAAAAATTATAATAGAATCATGTTTATAACTGATTAAATAATTAATAATTGTAATGTATTGTACTGAGACTATTGCTTTAAAATACATTCCCCTCTTCGACTGCTTTTACTGCTGTTTCAGCTTCTACTTAAGGTACTGAAGGCTTTTGACATAATAACATGGACTGTAACTTCTCACCCTCGCAGGACTGACTCCACTGTCCAATAAATAACTTTACTACAAACAAAGGCTCTCTCTCATCTCTCCGGCAGACTCCCCACAGCAAACCTCGACAGTTTTCCTCTTTGCTGCAGCCTTGCGGCTGGGATTGAAGCAGGGCTGGGCTACTACAGCTCTTGCAGTCCTGGTTGCTGCAGCTCCAGCCCATCACTGCCCTCAGGTTGGTGTTAGAGCCACAAAACGCCCGTCTCAGTCCTGTGGGTGACCCTGGGGATCCCCTGCAAAAGGAAAAGCCAGTTTGGGCCATTTTCAGGTGGCTGGGCCACACATAAGGGTCGGGAAGATGACTTTCACCTGCAGCTTGGACCTGCTGAGAAACAAGAGCTCCAGTTCTGATCCTTCACAGCTTTTATCCTTGCATTTTCTTTTCCCTGCTTCAGAAACCCTTTGGAGCTAAAGGTAACAGCACATGGCAGAAAGAGTAAAGGACAAATCCAGTTTAACTGAAATCTGCTTTTCAGAATAAGAAGCTACCCCAAGCCCTTCATACAGATGCACCACCTGACCTTTTTGCTGCATCTCTTTTATAATTCCCCTTGCAAGAACCACCAGATCCATGGAAAATCCACGTGTGTTTAGGCCATGGAGAAAGCAGGGATGTGTCCTGCACTTCCAATCCTTGTCTGGGGGGTTTCAGCCCTGTGACACCCATCAGGAGCCCAGTGAAGAACAGGAAGCAAATTTAGAGCAGGAACAACCTGGTCTAGTGGAGAGTGGTTGGAATGAGATGGGTTTTAAGGTCCCTTCCAACCCAAACCATTCTGGGATTCTGGCAGTCTATAATAAGACATTTCCAAAGTCAGAAGGTCAAAGGAATCCTGAAGTTACTTCTCTTTCTCCACCTTAAAATATTCTCTTGAATTAAGCTGAAACATCCCATTGGTATCCAGCCTTCTTGTCACTGTGACAGAGCAGGAAATTGTGGGATAAATGTCTAGTTTATAATTTGAAGTAGATCTTTGCAAACAGCAGGAGAGGGTTTGAAGCTGGGGAGACTCTGATCAGGTTTTTGGCTGGGTTGGGGAGGGAGGGCCAGGTCGACCCATTTCTGTCATGTCAATAAAGGAGTATCAGCTCCAAGCAGGGGCAATGGTTCAGCGATGCTGGTTTGAGGTTTGGGAGGTCACCACTCATTTTTCTTGGCTCTCCCAGACCCTTGCCAGAGTGAATTTGGGCTCCTATCTGAAATGTGGCAAATCAGCCACCAAAGACACTGCTCACACAATTAAACTGGAACTGATGAAGGGGTGCACCCACAGCTCACCAGAGCAGTTTGTTCTGCTGGCTCACCTCAACTCCTTTAAAAGGAAAAAAAAAAAAAGAAAAAAGAGAAAATAAAACCACAGCAGGGACAGTAAATTTCCAGGCCTGCAGTCTCTTGTGACTTTTAAAAATTGTTCTAACCGCTTTGCTTCCCCTTGAAAGGTTTCAGGCAGCCCTGACAAGCGGTGGCTGAAGGGGTCCAGAGAGAGGGCCTGGGTGTGATCCACTGTTGTGCTTCTCCAGCCTGGATGGAAAAAGGTGTTGGACATTTTAAGAGGTGCATCTGCCCGCTCCAGCTCCCTGCAGGAAACCAGGACCAGGGGCCCAAGCTGGTTTTCCTCCAGCTTTTTGCCATGAGTGGTGTGGGGTCACTGATCTGCCCTCAGCTGCAGCTGCCCAGCTGTTTGACTGAAATCAGTGCTGTTCCTCTGGGTTTAAGCTTAGACTAACCCTTAAACCCAGCAGGTGCGTTTGGGTTGTACCAATGCTTCAGCAGCTTTTGGACACTCCTTTTCCTACTGATAATAGGAAAACAATATATATTATTATAATGTATAATCCAATATATAGTACAATATCTATTATGATCCAATTATACATTGGATTTTGCTTCTTGGTGGATCTAAATTGAAGGAAGCAGGAGGGAGGTAAACCTCTTTTGCTTTTATGTGGGCATCACCTCAGATCTGTGTCAATTAGGGGTTTATTTGCCACTCATTAATATCAGACCAGTATTTCCACGGGATTTAGCTTGCACTGTCCATATCATCCATCCTCAGGGATGCAAAGTCTGTGCATTCCAGGAGCTGCCTCCTCCACCAGCTCCCCAGCTGCTTTTGAAGGTTTTTTTAACCATTAAAAAAAAGAAAAAAAAAAAAAGAAGGAAAAAATATCCCAGCCGCTTATCCTCTTTTTTTCTTGCAGTTCTTCCACCTGCCCAGGGATCCCCCTGCAAGGATGAATGCATGAATCAGTCTCAGGAGAGAAATTCCAGGGGAGAATTACGGCAAACTTGTGCAAAAGGAGCAGGAAAATGATGCTGGGGGTGTGAGAAATGAAGGCAGGGGTGAAGGGGTCAGGCTGGAAGAGCCAGGAAACTTCTCCCCCCGTTTCTCCCAGGCTTCACCCGTGTGCTTCCAGTCGGACTCCTTGGCAACCCTCACCTTGCAGCCCTGGCTCTGCCAGTGCCTTCCAACAGCAAAAAGAAAACAACCTGTCAGCAGGGGCTGGGGCATTTCAGAGTGACTAAAACCAGGCAAATCCCCCCTTTTTTTTTTTGCAGTTAAAACAAGGAGCGGGGACACTTTGAGAGGGCTCTGAGCTGCGAGGGCTGGGGAGCAGGCACACATTGCCGAGGCCCTGGGGTGGACAGCCTCCTGGGTGTCCCCAGTGCCATTTGTGGCCCCCCAGTGTCCTTTGTCCCCCCAAAAAACCCCTAAAGGGGACCCCAAATGTCCTTTTCCCCCAATTTCTGGGTGTCCCCAATGTCCCCTGTCCCTCCCTGGGTGTCCCCAATGTCCCCCCTCCCCATTTCTGGGTGTCCCCAACATCCCCTGTCCCCTCTTGGGGGTCCCCAATGTCCTGTGTCCCCTCAAAACCCCTAAAGGAGACCCCAAATGTTCTTTCCCCCCAATTTTTGCCATTTTTGTCCCCCACAGGAGACCCCAAATGTCCTTTTCCTCCATCCCTGGGTGTCCCCAATGTCCCCTGTCCCCTCCCGGGTGTCCGGATCCTTTGGTGCCTTGGCTGGGTTTTACACCCTGTTTTCAAGAGCTCGGTGGCTCCGTGTGTGTGTGTGAGCACTGGGGGAGCAGCCAGCCCCTCCACTGAGGAATTCATGGGTGCAGGCAGCCGGAGAAGCTGTCGGAGGCATCCCAGCTCCAGAGAAAATGGCATTTAGGGGTCTGCCCACGGCTTCGCTTCCCGGCCTCCCTTCCTCATCCCCCCCCTTCCCCAGCCTGGGAGATGTGCAAAGCACATTGCCGAGGGGTTTGAAAGGGCTTGGCAGCGGGGGGAGTGTCAGGGGAAGGATAAAGCCAGAGGTGCCTTTCGTTGTGGTGTGAGCTGAAGATTACTGCAGGTTTGGGGTTCTCGGCAGGGCTTTCGCAAGAGGATCTGTTTTGTAACTCCTTTTT
>WEKY01006537.1:1369-16472 GCA_013390045.1 Picathartes gymnocephalus | reverse complement strand
TTTTTTTTTTTTTGTGTTTCCTCCGAAGTCAACATGCTTAGCTGGCTCATTACAGCACTTAGCAAGAATTTGTCCTAGGACAGGATTAATTAATGAGGCTGTCAGCATGTGTGGTTTGCCTCCACAGTTCTCTTTCGTGGCCTCCCTTGGGGAAAAGCCATCTGACCAGGGAAAAATGCTTCTGGTGATGGGCAGCCGCCCTGCTCTCAGATTTTAGGGACGAAAAGATGTTTACAAGGGCTTTAAGCTAAAACCTTCTGGGAGTGGCCGCGGTTTGGGACACTGGTGTGTGCCAGCAGCAAATGTCATTTTGGTTACCTGTTGTTCTGACCTGAGGGAGGATCCAGGGAAGTGCCTGGAGAAAAGACTTGAGGAAGAAAGCAGAGGCTGTTCAGCTTTGATTGTGGTTCTCCTGAGCAGGAGTTGGACTGATGATGAGAAAAACACTTTGTCTCTTATCCTGGAGTTCTTTGTGACTTCAAAGTGGTTTTTCTTGGTGCCCGGACAGCTCCCAGCCGTGCAGATCCTTATCAGAGCTGGGCTTTCCCGGTTCATTCCTTACTATTTTGTGCAACCAGGAGTGTCCTGCTTTTCCTCAGCTGTGCTGAGGAGAGGGTGCAGCCTGGCATGCCTCACTCATGGCCCTGCTTGCCCCATGAGGGGGTCTTTTGGGATATTTCCCATTTTAGGATGCCGTGCCAAAGGGCCCTGGACGTCCTGTGGCTGCGTGCAGATGTTGCATCCAAGTCTGGATACGTTTAGGAGTGTTGGGAAGCAGCTGTCCCTGTGATGGGACCAGCGGAAGCTTGGAAATCTGGGATGAAAGGCTAAAAGTCAATAATTGCACCCGGTCTAAACCTCGTGGAGGGGAAAGAGGACATTTCAGGATTTCCTTGCGCTGATTGCGCAGCCCTGCAGTGCTAACTCGGCTGGCCTTCTCCAAATTTTCTCCTGGAAAGAG
The DNA here is from genome assembly GCA_013390045.1 of Picathartes gymnocephalus. Classification (NCBI taxonomy): domain Eukaryota; kingdom Metazoa; phylum Chordata; class Aves; order Passeriformes; family Picathartidae; genus Picathartes; species Picathartes gymnocephalus. The sequence continues at coordinate 15,511 of WEKY01006537.1, read as the reverse complement.
GATATCCTTGGCAGGATATCAGGGAAGTGGGACGAGCACGAGTGCTGCTGATACCTGGGGGCGGTTTTTACCTGCTGGGTTTTCATGGCCATCGTTGTCTCTTTGCCACTTTCCCCCCTCCCCTTCCAGAATCACAGAAATGTCTCCGTTGGAAAAGCCCTCGAAGGTCGTGGAGTCCAAATGTTCTCCCGGCACGGCCAAGGCCACCACCAGCCGTGTCCCCAAGTGCCACATCCACAGGGCTTTTAAACACCCTCAGGGCTGGTGACTCCACCACTTTCTGTCAAGAAATTTCTCTGAAAATCCAATCTTTCCACCCGGTTATCCCACTTTCTCATGGCACGAGCAATCCCACCCAGCTCTTCTCTTCCCTCTTGCCACACATGGATTGCATTAGCCCATGCAAATCTCCCACTCAGCTAACAGGGACGGCTCCTGCTTGACAGGATAATCTCACCCATGTGGAGAGCTTTTCGATTAGGGTGCCTTTGAAGCTCAGTAAAATGTTTAACTCGTTAAAGTTAAAAAAAAAAAAATTAAAAATTAATATCTTATTTGTGGGCAGCAGGTCCAGCACCTGGAAATGGGAGCTGCTGGATAGACCTGGGAGGAGCACCCCAAAGATGACATTCCAATATTCCTGGCTTTTTTTTTTTCCCAGGAGCTGGAAAAATCCAAGTACCTCTGTGTGGCAAATACCTTCCATCTAGGAGTGTTTGCGGAGACCTCTTGCATCTCCTGCTTCCTGCAGCTGGATAATCATAGGATCACAGAACCATGGAATGGTTGGGGTTGGAATGGACCTTCAAGCTCATCCAAATTCACCCCCTGCCATGGGCAGGGACACCTCCCACTGTCCCAGGCTGCTCCAAGCCCTGTCCAGCTTGGCCTGGGACACTTCCAGGGGCAGCCACAGCTTCTCTGGGCACCCTGTGCCGGGGCCTCAACACCCTCACAGGGAACAATTCCTTCCCAATATCCCATCCATCCCTGCCCTCCAGCAGTGGGAAGCCATTCCCTGTGTCCTGTCCTTCCATTCCTTGTAAACAGTTCCTTTGGGATGCTCCACTCAATACTCAGAAGGGCTGGTACACTCAGGATTGAAAGGAAGACGCAGAATCAGGCGTAATTATCGGTGAGATATTCCCCAGGCTACCAACAAAAGTAGTGTTTCATATTGCACAGGAGGCCACAGTTCCTGCCTCCTGTGGATTTTTTGTTGTTCTTAAACACTTTGGGACTTTGAGGTGACCTGGAAGTGACCATGGAAGCAACCATGGAAGCAGAAACCACGCTGGGAACAGCTCTGAGAATAAAGAGTTCATGTGTCCAGGACCTGTATATGTTCACCTTTGTTGTTTCTTCAAATCTGGCACTTCCCTCTTTTCCTTTCTGTTTGAGGGATGTAGGCGTGGAGCTTCAGGCTGGAATTGAGTGGAATTCACGTGTCTGAACCCAAAATGTTGTCAAGCCTGTGTGTGCATCGCAGTGTACATCCCACGTGAAAAACCTGGCAAAGTCCTGGCAAAGGGATGCTCCCAGATGTGCTACAGAGACTTTGCCCACGGTGGGATGTGCACGTTTCCTTTTCCCCCTCCTCCTTCCGGGGAGCAGCATTTCTCCCACGATGACTCGGCCACGCTGCCAAAAAAACTAAGAGCTGCATGATGAGAAAGGGAGATGCTCGCTGAAAAAAAAAAAACAACAAAATGATGCCTTCAAAATGTGAACTAAATATAAAAGGAAAGAAAGCAGAACCAGCTGCGTGAAAATTGTGGAGATCTCAGCGCTGGGATGGAGTCACACGATCAGGAAGGTTTGAGGTTCCTTGAGGAATGGCACAAAGAGGTTGTTCAACCCCTGTCCCAGCCACACAGCCTGGCTAGAATCCATCAGATTCCCCCCAGGATGAGCCCTCATCCCACATCTCCGCTGCCCAGGGCACACAGGGCTGGGGATGAAGCTGGATGTGGTCAGGCAGGAGAGAGGGGGAGATTGGGTTGGATGTTGGGAAAAATCTCTTCACTGAAGGGGTATTCAGGCACTGGAATGGGCTTCCCAGGGAACTGATGGAGTCACCATCCCTGGTAGTGTCCAAGGCCAGGCTGGACAGGGCTTGGAGCAAGCTGGGACAGTGGAAGGTGTCCCTGCCCGTGGCAGGGGGTGGGACTAAATGATCTTTAGGCTCCCTTCCAAGCCAAACCATTCTGGGATTCAACGCCCATCCCAGCTAAGATTTTAGGATGTTTCTTCCCCCAGAGCATGGTTGGGCACTGGAAGAGGCTCCCCAGGGAAGCGCTCACAGCACCAAGGCTGGAAGAGCTCGAGGAGCATCTGGACAATGCTCCCAGCCATACGGTGGAATTCCAGGCAGCCCCGTCAGGAGCAGCCAGCTGGGCCCGAAGATTCTCATGGGTCTCTTCCAAACTGAGACATTCTGTGACTGTGATCAAAAATGTATCCCACTCCTGATGGTGAATGTTTTATCCTGGCTCCGGTGCCCATCACAGGCAGGAATGCTGAGAAGTTGGGCTCATCCCTGACCTGCTGATGCATGGACTTGTCCCTGCTCTTGCAGACTTGTTGCAAGACCTCCCTTGTCTATACCAATCTCTATTTTGTCTGCATTTTGGATGCTACAGCTGGTCCTTTTTTCACCTTTTTTCCCCTTTTTTCACTGCTTCTTCAGCCCCCGAGGCTGTAGGCTTTGCTACTGGTGTTGTCCTTGGAATGCTGTGACTTTGCTGCCTCAGCCCTCACGCTTTGAGTCACTGTTGCTCTGGGGGAGAGGAAGTTGCTTTCCATGTCCTGGATGCTATTAAGGAAAATCTTGAATGGTCTGATGATGATGATTATTATTTTATAATTTGCTTTTTCGGGCCTTAGAACGCCGAGGAGTAATGAATGTGCTAAACTTCACACCAGCAGAAACCCGAGGAGACAGGGCATCTATTTACAAAAATAAAGGCAGAAATTGCCCTCAGCATTCACACATCATTAGAAAACTAAACCACAGCCCCAAAATGATCCCCTTCAGTCTGAATGGGGAGGGCTGGACTGACACACAAGCACTGCACAAAAATCCCAATCCCACGGACACCAGGAGAGGTAATTCTGCAATAAAAAAAGAGAAGTTTGGAGGGAAATCCCTCTGTTTTTGCCACCGGTGTTTGCCCAGGTTGTCTTGGGGGAAAGGAGAGGAGGATGGTGGATGAAGGGCAAGCTTCCACCTGCACATTCCTGGGGAGCTGCTGGGTCCTGGGCTGGATCCCACCTTGTTTGGAGGGATCACTGAAGCAGGACAAATTAAGTTTAGATATCGGGAAGGAATTGTTCCCTGTGAGGGTGGGCAGGCCCTGGCACAGGGTGCCCAGAGAAGCTGTGGCTGCGCCTGGAGCCCTGCAAGTGTCCAAGGCCAGGTTGGAGCACCTGGGATAGTGGGAGGTGTCCCTGCCCATGGCTTGGGATGGAATAAGTGGAGCTTTAGGGTCTCTCCCAATCCAAACTGTTCTGGCAGGAGTTTGAGTGGTCGCTTGCTGAGCTGAAATGACCCTGAGGGAGGGTGCTGGCCATGTTCTGCCACTCCTTCTGCTCTCCTGAAACCGACTGGAGCTCAGACACAAGCGGAATAATTCCATCTGGCTGCGATTCTGAGACTCCACTCAGATCGACTAAGCTTTTAAAAACACAGCCCTCGCGGCCAGTTCTGTTTGTTGTCGACGGAAGATTATAGATGGTAACAAGGGAACGGATTCAATACCCCTTTTCTTGTGCCTAACGAAGCTTTTTGATGTCTTTTCCAAAGCATCCGCCGGGGACAGGAAGCGCAACACCTGCTGGACGTGGCAGCAGGACAAAAAGGGTGGCGGAAAAAACACGAGGAGAGCTCAGGAGGTTCGGACAGCTCCAGCCACAGCCCCGAGGGCTGGCTCACAGGAGCCCTGCCTGCACCATAAAGCTGTCAGGTGCAGGAGGATCACAGCGGCTGCTGCTTCCTCGTTTACATAGAGATGAAAGGGGGATGAATATCAAAAGAGCAGATGATTGCGGCCAGCGGCCAGCACAGGCTGTGCTTTCTGTGCTTTGCAGAGCAAGCCAGGAGACAATTAAGGTCTAATGGCAATTAGACCCCTAAGAGTAATAAAATAAGTCGGGTTTAATCTCTGTTAGAAAGCACAGCCCGATGGTTTTAGACCTTCCCCGGGAAACAGCTCCTTTTTTTTATTTTATTTCCCTCTTATTTTTATTGTTGTTTCCCCAAGCTTAGCAGGGGTTTGCTGTTTTCTCGATGAAAACTGGGCTTCTGTGCTCTTCAATAAACCCAAAAAAAACCCCCAACAACAACAACAACAAGAAAAGGAATTGGTAACCAGCATTTCTTTGAGCACTGTCTTGGGGCAGGGCAGGAGGGAAAAATGTTTTTCATTAAATGTTGTGAACGAGGTGTTTTTTACCCTCTCCCTTTGAGCTTCGATCCTGTGGTCTCCCTCCCGATAGGCAGTGCAAATACATCCTTAACTTTTCCACTGCCGGATCCTCTTTTCCTCCGCGCCAGGATCGCTCCAGATCTCGCCAGCAGCCTCCTCGAGCCACGTTACCCCGTGAAATTTAGGATTTCAGGATGGAAAAGCCCTCCAAAACCATCGAGTCCAGCCATTCCCCCCACGACCAAACCACATTCCCGAGTGCCTCATCCACTGAACACTTCCAGGGACGGGGATTCCAACACTTCCCTGGGCAGCCTGGTCCAACGCTCGCCATGCTTTGGTCCAGAGCAGGTCAAGAAGAGGATGGATCTGGCTGCAGAGAGGGCAGGGAAAGCCCCACAAACCAATCCTCACAACCCCCAAAGACCTTGATTTTCCAGTTGGGAAACTCAGATCTTGTTTGGGTTTTTTTGGTTTTTTTCTTTGTTTGGTTTTTTTGGGTTTTGTGGTTTTTTTTGTTTTGGTTTGGTGTGGTTTGGTTTGGTTTGGGGTTTTTTTGGGGTTTTTTTGGGTTTTTTTTGGGTTTTTTTTTGTTTGTTTGTTTGTTTGTTTGTTTGGTTTGGGTTTTTTTCCTTTTTTTGTTTTTGTTTTATTTTTGGGCTTTTTTGTGGGTTTTTTTTTGGTTTTGATTTTTTTGGGGTTTTTTTTTTTGTTTGGTTTTTTTTGGTTGTTTTTCTTATTTCATTTTTTGTTTGTTTTTTTTTTCCTTTTCTTGGCTTTCCTTTTCTCCTTTCATTTCGGCGCTTCAAGTGTAAGATTTAGCGCTGAACCGACAGGCTTAACTTGTAAAGTAAGTGGCGAATCTTGAGAGAATTGTGGTTTTCCCCTTCCCCGAGGGCGCCGCGAGTGCCAGGGCTTTTCGCTTCGGTGACAGATGGCACTTGCAGGAGAGCATTTGGGTATCTGAGTGCTAAAGCAGCCACAGCTCTGGTTCCTATCAAAAGTACATTTTGTCCCACAAGAAATTGGAACGGCGTGGACACCACACACGGCAGCGGGAAGGAGATTTGGATGTAAAATTCAGGTTTTTTACCCCCCAAAGGAAGGCGGGTTCTGCTGTCTCGATTCGCAGGGGAGCTGGGGGATGCTCATTCCCTGCGGGTTGCCCACTCCCACGTTTTGCCTTTGGTTCTGGGGAGCGGTGAAATCGCAATGAAATCGGGGGGAAAAAGAAAAATCAGCAATACCCCAAAACGGCACCAGCTGCTGCCCCTGCAAGCTGACCTGAAGGAGTTGTTTGAAATGGGATTATCAGGGACTCGCCTCAGCTCCTCAGAGCCTTTCTGGAGCCCGTGAATTAAGAATAAATGTCATTATTTGTGCACTGAACTTCCCTGTTTTCAAATAGTTATCTCCTTAAAATAAATGCATTTTGAGGACACAAACAGTGTCTTCTCCATGCACAAATATCCAAGGGGTGCATTCCACACCTGGACCTATCTGAAGTCCCAGGATTTCTGGGATGAGCATCCAAGCGATGCTGGCAGATGTTTTGCCAGGGAAACTCCTGGTTTTTACCGTGCATTAAAAGAAACTGGCAAAGGGGAGAGTTGACCCTTTGGGAACGTCCTGTGCCAAAATGATGAATTTTCCTTGAGATCTCCCAAGAAATGAGCTGCCCAGGGAAGTGGTGGAGTCCCCATCCCTGGAGGGGCATTTGGAGGCAAAACTGGCTGGAAAATAGTTCATCAAGAAACAGCACCTGATTTGACAAAATATTGGGATTCAGGGTGTTAAGTTGGCGCTGTTAAAGACAAAACTGGCCAGGATTTGCTCACCTTCTCCTAATTAATGAGGGATGCTTCAAGCTGTGTCACCCTTCCAAGCTCTTTGCACATCTCCTTTTTTTCTTCTCAGAACAGTCACCTTAAGCACTTTTGGGGTTTCATAAATTGCATTTCCCAGTCATCTCACGGCTGCTCTGGGTCTGAGGTTTTCCTGCCTTTGGTTTGGAAGCAACGGCTGCTAAGGGACATCCAGGAGGCCAATGGGATGATTCCAGAAAAAGGGATTACAGGCAGAGTCAGCCCGTGCTACGCTCACAACGGGGAAACAAAAAGTAAAATAAATCAGAAGCAAACAAAAAATGAAAGGCCAGGAGCTGCAGTGCTGGTTTTGAGAAGGATATATTTAATTTCTTTTCCTGCCCTGCACTTCCTAGACAACCTCCAGCCATTCCCTGGGATGTGCCACCACTCCCTCACCTCGGAGCAGCGGTCAGGGGGCGGAGAGGGCCGATGTGGTTAAAACACAAGTGCCAGGCAGGGCTTCTGCAACCCCAGCTGATTTTGGGGCACCCAACGGGATTTTGACCCATTTTGGTGGTTTTTTCCAGAGCTCAGCCTGTGCCTAGGGCTGGGTAACACCAGGCCTTTCACAGGCCTTGCAGGATCACAGCTCGCCTGTGAACGCCGGCCAAGTGAAAGAGGGCCAATAATGCCTTCATTTTTTCTTTTTTTTTTCTTTTTTTTCCTTTTTGATTGGCTTAAGGCAGTATTTTTAGCATTTCCATTTAAACATAAGCTCAGAAATCAGAGCAGGTAATCCCCAATTTCAGCCTCGAGTGAATTATTGCAGGCCTGGCTGTAAACCCGCAGGGATTTGGGGGAACGAAGTCACGAGGAATTCCGTGCCAGAGCCGGAACAAGGAGCCCTGGGCTTGACTCCGAGGAGAGAGCAAGCTGGGCACTGCTTTTTAAAAAAAAAAAAACAAACCAGCAATCAGCATGGAACGAATTAAAAAGGGAAGCAACAAACTCCTCTGGGATTCCATAATGGCTTAAACATTCCTCTGGGACATCTGAGGCCGGGAGGGAAGGGGAAGGGGAAGGGGAAGGAGGTGGGGGGGTGGTAAAAAAAAAAAAAGTGTTTTCTGACTTAGAAGGAATGTTAGCAATAAAAAAGGGACCTGTAGGGGTGTGCCACGGCCTGGGTTGGTCACAGAGCAGATGTGCAGCCTCGAGTTTCCCCCCTCCTTCCTTCCTCTCCTGCTTCCTTCCTCCCTCTCCTTCCTCTCCCTGGCTTCCACCTGCGAGGGAGGGACAGGTAGCCCTGGGAGTGTCGGGTGTCTTAGGTCAGGGGACGGGACATTTGCCCCAAAAATCAGTTTGGGAAGGGCCCGGAGTAGAGGTGGGGGGGAATAATGCAAAAATAAACCACGTGTGAGTTTTATTTAATACCCTGCTTGGTGCAGGGAGCTCACAACGGGGTGCAGATGATGAATTTTGGGGGGTTGTCCTCTTTCTCGTATCCACAGGATTCACAGGATCGTCCCTTTCCTCTCTTTGAACCCCTTGGAGGAGCCACTGGGAGATGCCAAGGGACTCTGGGGTTGACAGGAATTATCTAGTTTGGCCCAGACCAATTTTTATCTGTTTATTTAGAATGAAAATCGCTTTTCCTCCACCCGAGGAGGCAGGGTCATCTACTGAAAGGCCTCAAAAATCCCAGTGGGAGCCAAGGACCCCAAATCCCTCTTGTCTGGGAGCTTTCAACACCCCCTTGGCTTGCACCCCTGAGTGTGTGTGTGCGAAGAATGCCAAGTTTGGGTTTATTAAAGGAAGAAAAGAGGAAGAAATGAAAAAAAACCCCAAGTGCCCAGAGCCCGAGTGTGACATAAGGAGCCTGGAGGCAACTTTCATCATGTTTTTAATGTGGTTTCCTTCATCTCCCTGGCCTGTTGGCTGCAGTAGATTGGATTTAGATGATGTTTTTACCAGAACAACGTGAGGGTGCTCGCCCCACCCCCAGCAGCTCCCCTGCCCCATGGCTGCACCTAAGAAGAACAACAAAAAAAACCCCCCACCAATTTATTCTTTAAATGCACAGCTCTGAAGCACAGTGACATTTTGTCCTCGCACTAATGCCAAAAAAATAAAAGCATTTGGCCTCATTTCTCATCTCTGGGGGAACTGGAGGTCGTTGGATCCCTAAAAAGAAGTCCCAAACCTTCAGAAGCATAAAATCCCAATTTCAGCCTCAGAATTTGCATGTCCATCCCAAAAGGAAAAACAGGAAAAGCCTCCTCATGGCTGTAACAATGCTGATGGTTTCCAGGTCAGGTTTTCTGCCTAAAATTTAAACAGAAGCGCAATCTTTTCCAGCATTCCCTTGCTCCTGGGCCTGCTGCATGTGCTGTGTGCATCCCAGATCCCTGTGAGCATCCCAGATCCCTGTGAGCATCCCTGATCCCTGTGTGATTCCCAGATCCCTGAGTGCATCCCTGATCCCTGTGAACATCCCAGATCCCTATGAGCATCCCTGATCCCTGGATACATCCCAGATCCCTCTGTGCTTCCCAGATCCCTGTGAGCATCCCAGATCCCTGTGTGATTCCCAGATCCCTGTGAGCTTCCCAGATCCCTGTGTGCATCCCAGATCCCTGAGTGATTCCCAGATCCCTGTGTGATTCCCAGATCTCTCTGTGCATCCAAGATCCCTGTGAGCATCCCTGACCCCTGTGTGATTTCCAGATCTCTGAGTGCATCCCAGATCCCTGAATGCATCCCAGATCCCTGTGTGATTCCCAGATCCCTGCATGATTCCCAGATCCCTCTGTGTGCATCCCTCATCCCTGAGTGCATCCCAGATCCCTGTGTGTTTCCCAGATCCCTCTGTGCATCCCAGATCCCTGAGTGCATCCCAGATCCCTGCACACATCCCAGATCCCTGCACACATCCCAGATCCCTGTGTGCATCCCAGATCCCTGTGTGATTCCCTCTGTGCATCCCAGATCCCTCTGTGCATCCCAGATCCCTGTGTGATTCCTAGATCCCTCTGTGCATCCCAAATCCCTCTGTGCATCCCAGATCCCTGTGTGATTCCCAGATCCCTGCGTGATTCCCGAGCTCTCCCTTCAGGGCTGGCTGTGCACACACAGGTTACTTTTTCTTTTCCCCCCATTAAGGAGGAGTGACTCATCTGCCAGCCATTCCCATCGAATCCCGGTTTTCTGCTGGATGGGAGGGAGAGCAGGAGCAGCAGCTGGAGCCTTGCAGGTAAACTGTGCCTAACACCGGGCTGGCTTAAACCTCTCCCGGTGTTTATCAAGTGTGCACCGGCAGGTTCTGGACCCTTCCTGTGGAACAGCAATGCCTGGGGCTTCTTCTTCAGGAAACTCAGTCGTGCGAGGAGGTTTGCAGCATTGCCCGGATTTTGCAGATGGGGAAAGAGCTCCAGCAGCAGGGAAGCAAGGAGTGAAAAGGAAAAGAGCCTGAAAGCAGAGGCAGGGGCTGCCCGGTGATGGTTCAGAGGAGCACTGGGGAGGAAATCGCACCTTGGGGGAGTTAAGTGAGGCCCAAGGGAAGATCCTTTGCCATGAAAGCCCGGCAGGCATCCCAGGATGTCAGGTGGAAGGGAGCTGTGCTGGCCAGCTCATCCCCAGAGGCTGATGGATTCCAAATCCAAGATTTCCTTCCCAATGGGCTCTCCATGACCTGATGGAGCTGGGGTGAAGCAAAGCTCTGTTGCTCAGAAATTAAAGGGAACCTCTGCCCACGGTGGTTTCTTTCCAGGGCTACACCAAAGCAGAAATGGGTGGGTCTGGCCAGACTGCAAGACGTGGGCAGACATTTTTGCCAAGTTTTCAAATGTTTTTCAAAGGTCTGAGCGTCCTCAGCTTGGTGATAAAGCCTCGGAGGAGATGAGGAGATATTCAGATGGGTCGGATTTGGGTGATTTTGGCAGAGGGGTGACCTTTCCCATTTGAAACAGACACTTGAGATGTGTGGTTCTGAACTGAGAGGCCATTGCTCACATGGAAATGCGTATGGAAAGCAGGAATTTGGGACACTGAGGTCTAATCTGTGCAGTTCTGGAACAGCACTGGGAAACGGGGGCTTTGGGAGATCTCCAGGCCGGGTGTTTGTCCTGCTGGGAGCCCAGCTGTTCTGGGTGAAATTTTGGTGACTTAGAACAAACTTCACCTAAGCAAACATTTCACCCAAGATCTGCTCACCCCAGCCTGTCCTACAGCCACAAAATTTTCCCTCCATCCTTTTTGATCTGAGGAGAGCTGGGTGAGTCGAGATATTTTCGTTGTTTTCCAGGTGAGAATTGGTAGGTTTGGTGTCACACGTTCCTCTTTGTCCCAACGGGTGCCCGAGCAAGGAGCTGACCTTCTACCTCATCTCCCTCCTGGTGATCTGCCGGTCACCCCCTGGTTTTCTCCTTCCAGCTGCCACCTCGGCTCACCCTCTGCAGTCACCAAGCGAGGAAATTGTGCTTAAAGGAAAATCGCAGCCCTCTTTTAGTTAGGAGGAAATCTTTGCTTCTTACCCACAAAAAAAAGACACACACACAGGGATGATGAAACCCCCAAGGAAAGCTCTGGAGCTCCAGCAATTGTGCCAATAGAAGGTGTTGATCCAAGGGCTGGAGCCCCTCTGCTCTGGAGCCAGGCTGGGAGAGCTGGGAATGTTCACCTGGAGAAGAGAAGGCTCCAGGAAGAGCTCAGAGCCCCTTCCAGAGGCTGAAGCGGCTCCAGGAGAGCTGGAGAGGGACCAGGGACAAGGGATGGAGGGGCAGGACACAGGGAATGTCTTCCCACTGCCAGAGAGTAAGTTTAGATGGGATATTGGGAAGGAATTGTTCCCCGTGAGGGTGGGGAGGCCCTGGCACAGGGTGCCCAGAGAAGCTGTGGCTGCCCCTGGATCCCTGGAAGTGTCCAAGGCCAGGAGCAGCCTGGGATAGGGGAAGGTGTCCCTGCCCATGGGAGATGACCTTTGAGTTCTTTTCCAACCCAAACCACTTCATCCCATCCTATTTCAAGGCAACACGCGGAGGCAGACGAGGAGAACACAGTGCCGGTGATGAACACGGTGAGAGCCCGCCTGCTGCCAGGACAAAACCGTTGGAATTTCCAGGCAGAGGCGATCACCTGCAATAAATAAAGCAGCTTTTTAAAGCAGAGAGCAGGTTAATGATGAATGAGGCGTCAGCTGTCGCTGCAGCCGCGGCCCAAGTGTTGGAAATGCCATTATGGAAGTGCTCGTAAAAGCTCGGCGGGGCTGGAAAACCCTGCCTGCTCTCGCTGTTTGCCTTCTTCTCACACGCTGGACTGTAAAGCTTACCAAGAAATGCCTTGATGAGTTAATGGTAAAACAGGTTTTTGGTAAAACACAGAAATATTTACGCAGCAGTGCTGGGTGTGCAGAGTCCCTGTTTGCTCGCCGGAGCTGAAGCGGTGGACAAAGCACAAACGCCGCGTGCAGAGCTGAGATAAAAAGATGCTGGTGTGAGGCAGAGAAACCAGTGGAATGAACAAATTCCCGTGCTCTGCTCCCTGGAGGAAGTTTGAGCAGCCCAAACATCCAGTCTGCTCTGCCAGTGCTTTGAGGGTGCAGCCCCCAGGCCTCCTCCTCCTCCTCCTCCTGGGTACTGCTGCGTCTGTGCTCTGGGAACACCAGAGCAGAGCTGTTCCCAGCTCTCCTGCCCACCTGAGCAAGCAGGGACTCATCTCCCAGTCCTTACTTTGCCCATTTCTACCTAAAAACCCCCAAACCCCCACCTCTGCCAGCGGCTTTTGTTGGCCAACCAGAGAGAACGCAAAGATCCTTTGCGATCCTCAGCGTGCCTTGGCTCTGGAGCTTCTGTTCTGAGTTCTGGGGGACCTCAGTGCTACCCCAGCCCTGCCAGCCGAGGCAGTGACAGTCACATTGACAGCCACAGCTTTGTGGCTGCACTCCTGGGAATAACACGGTTTATTTGTGTTTTTCCCAGGGTGCTTCAACTCATGCTTCTGGAGACAAGTCACGCCTGAAATTGCAGATTATAAGCCCAGATTTCTCCAGGGTTTTGGTTTGTTCCTCTCGAAGTGCAGGCCTGAGGTCTTCCCTTTCAAACTGGCTGCCCCTGTAAACCAGCAAGTGCCTTTTTACCTCACTGGCCTTCCAAAACCTGCGATCCAAGTGCCTGACTGAGGCCCTCGTGGCTGAGCTCTGGGCTCCCGGCTCAAACGTGGAACGGTGTCTATAAAACTTTTTATATCATCCCCAGTAATATTAGAATCATATTCCCTCGGCCATCCTTAGGAAAACAGCTCTTGACACACTACTGGGATGAAAGGAGGGGAACACATGGTATCAGTAAAAACCGAGTTAACAGAGCATTCCAAGCAATAACATTACACTACACGGTGTAGCAACAAGCCAAGAAGTTATAATTATTGGGAGTCGGTGGAATCCAGAGGTGCCCCCAGTGCTGTGCTCCTTTCAGTCCAAGAACCTCAGGCCTTCAGCCCATAACAGCCAGCCCCACTGTCAATATATATATAAAAAAATAAAGGGTCGATGTGGATTTAAAGGCTCCCTTTTTCCCAGGGATTTGTGCCAGGGCTGCTGAGTGGGTTTGGAGGTGCCCAGGAGGTCAAGCCCGGCGGGGTTGGCGCTTTCCTCCGATGGCAGATCCCTGTGGCTGGCTGAGATCCTCATCCCGGGCTCTGCTGGGCACCCCGGGGGCTTGCCCTGCTCCTCTGCTGCCTTCCCCCAGCAGCACCAGCCCCTGGAGCAGGAGATGCCCCTCAGGAAAGGATGCTGCTGCTGGAGGAGGTCCGGGATGGATCCAGCCAGCAGAGGGTATTCCCTGAAGGTGTTACCCAGGACTAGAGTTGGGAACCAGGAACCATAAAACCAAAAGGTTTCTCTCATAAAACCAAAAACAGCCCTGAGACGGAAGGGACCCACAAGGACCGAGGAGACCAACCGTTCCCCCCGAACAGGACACCCCCAAGAACTCCATTCTGTGTCCCCTCCCTCCCAGTGCCCCCAGTTCCTCCCCCAACCTGATGGTCACCCCGCAGAGCTCTGGCCCATCCCCATGGACAGCAGCCCCCCAGACCCTTCTGTGAGCCCCCAGAGCTGGGATGGAGAGCCCTGTCCTGCCCATGGCAGGGGGAATCAGGCACTTCCCCCTTCCCTGCTCCCTTTTCCCCGCTCCCTTTCCCTCTCCCCCCTTCCCCACGAGTCACAGTTTCCAGAGGGGATGATCCAGGAGGAGAAATGGGGGGCTTCGGCCTCACCCCTGCTCTCCAGGGCTGGGGGGTGCCCCAAAAACCCCCTCTTCTTCCAGAGGCATGATGGATAACAGAGCTTTCTGCTCCCCTCTCACCTGCCCACATCCATCCTGCCCCTAATTTCCCCCTTTTTAAGCCTCGAGGGTGTTTTATCCCCCTAGGCACAGAGCAGAGGGGTCGGGCGCTGGGTTCCTGGGGGGAGCCAGGAATTCAGGGTTTTGCTAGGGCAACCAACAAACCCACTTGGCAACTCCTCCCTCCTGATCTGGAGCCATGAGAAACAACTTCCTGTCAATAAACAGGAACAAAAGCTTGGAAGCGTCTTCAAAGTGATGAGTTATGTCGAAAATATGTTTTGGGGCACTTTGAATGTTCCTGTAAACTGGAGGGAAGGGATTGTTCCTGATGCTTTGGCGTTGGAGGGGAGTTTATAAATACCCAGGTCTGCGTGAGTTAGCTTTGCCATGGGAAAAAGAAAAAACTAAAAACACACGGAGGGAGAGGAAGAGGAGGGGAGAAAGGCCTAAGAGGGGAAAGAGATTGAAAAACAGCTCCAAAAACCTGGGGAATGGGATGAATTTTAAAAGTCAGGCGTGCGGTGGGTTTGGTTTTGGGAGTTATCTCCTGAGGAAGGAAGGAAGGAA
>WEKY01006531.1:0-14661 GCA_013390045.1 Picathartes gymnocephalus | reverse complement strand
GAAATTTTGTCCTCTGTTAATTTCCCTAACTTATAAACCAGCAATTGACACTTCTTGACATGATAAAACTTATGGAAAAAAAAACAAAACAAAACATTAAATTCATAGTATGCAAGTAGTGAATGAGCTTCTCCGATTAGGTGCCAAATTACAGAGGGAACATGAAACTCAAATGGATTTTGGAAAGAACTGACTTATGCATCCAAACACAGTGTCACTATGCATTCTTTACATATCTCTTTTTCCCTTCACTGGGTACAGTGTGTTTCTTAATTTTGTGCCTAAAGCTATCTTTAAGCTCCCTTTATACTGATGGACAGAATTTGATTTCTCTGTGTTTTGCATTTATTGGTTTCCGCATTAANGATGTTAATTCATTAAATTAACTGTAGAAGCATACTAGTTTCGATGATTTCTTAGTAGGGAAAGATTTCTTCTTCAGACAAGAATGACATTTCTGGTGTGAGATCCATCCACGGTCCATCCTGGAAGCCCAGGCTCTCACATAACCCCCAGATCAGAGCTTGTGCTTGGGCGCAGGTCCCAGCCAGCTGCTTCTGTTCTGTGCTGGGGCATTTCACAGTCAATACCTGAAGTTTTAATGTACTAGTTCATGATCCTTTCCACAGCTCAGTGGAAGATTCAGATTCAGATTCAGGCCCTGCTTTGAATCCTGTCACACTTAATATCACCTGCAAAATCTACCCTACTTTGAATTACCAAGAGAAAAAGGAACCAAGAAAATATTGGGGCACATTTTAAACAAAAATAACCTTGGAGAAGCCCACATTGGAAACAGTGCATCCCAGCTGGATGAAAGAGTGTTTAACGATAGGTCTGCATGCAAATGGAAGCTGCTTGGTGGAATTTGTACTGTAAAAAGAGGAGAGTTTTCTCATGTTTGCTCTTGAATGTTTGGAGCTTCTGTCAAAAGTCTGTTGTTCAGACCTCAAGTATATTAAAGAGTGTTTGTCAACATTGATAAATAATTCTTTACAGCATTTTAGTAAATATATAGGAGTGTCTTATGCTGGTGAAAATACTCCTAATACAGCATTTAAACAATTCTTTGAATGAAATACCAATAAAAGAAAGATTTTCTCTTCTACCCCAAGATCCATGTCTGCATAAAGATTTTACCAGCACTACTGAATCACTTATACTTTTATCCACTTCTTAACCTACACAGCTATCCCTTCAACTTCCTAAAAGCAGAGCAAACCTCAGTGCATGTCTATTGACCCATTATTCTGTTGGGTTAGTTATGGGCTAAAAAAACTCCACAAAATGGGAACAGAATTTAAAAAGACAATTCAGAAGAAAATATGGGGCCAAGTGAACACAATATGTGGATCTGTAATGGAAAAGTACAACAGAGATACTTATTCCAAAATACTTTTTAATCATTGCCAATCAGTCTCTTTAGATACCTAGATTATGCAATGCTGCTGTCGTCCCGGGGACAGCCAAGGAACAAGCAACACAAAACACAGAACACAGGTCCAGGTCCAACTAACTTTATTACAAAAATGCATGTCTTATATAGAACACATCGCACAAGTATTGCACAATTGGTTATCAAGATTAACACCCCTTAAAGCTACTGGATACTTATAAATAACTCTACGCAAATACCAGGTGCAAAGATGTTTACATTCTTGTGTTGGTGAATTCTCATAACAAGCTTAACAGAACCATGAGAAAGTTGCACTCTGACTTAGACATTGCTGCAAAATATGCCTGATTTCT
The DNA here is from genome assembly GCA_013390045.1 of Picathartes gymnocephalus. NCBI lineage: Eukaryota > Metazoa > Chordata > Aves > Passeriformes > Picathartidae > Picathartes > Picathartes gymnocephalus. The sequence continues at coordinate 12,912 of WEKY01006531.1, read as the reverse complement.
CTCGGCTGGCTCTGACAGTATCCACAATGCAACAACTCCAACTTCATGAACTCCCCAGTGTTCATAAAGTAAACGTCTTTGTTTTCCTCTAAGAAAGAAATTAATGTCTCCATTTTTTATGTAAATGTAAATGTAAGGACTGTTAATACTGATACAGAACTCATACTTTCCCTCAGTGACACAATTTCTGATGTCTCCAACTTAATGTATTATTTTAGACTTGAGAAAGAAGTAACCACAATAATACCAAATGACCAAGCAACATAAACACTACTGACTTGTTTATTATGCAGACAGAAATTTTGTCCTCTGTTAATTTCCCTAACTTATAAACCAGCAATTGACACTTCTTGACATGATAAAACTTATGGAAAAAAAACCAAAACAAAACATTAAATTCATAGTATGCAAGTAGTGAATGAGCTTCTCCGATTAGGTGCCAAATTACAGAGGGAACATGAAACTCAAATGGATTTTGGAAAGAACTGACTTATGCATCCAAACACAGTGTCACTATGCATTCTTTACATATCTCTTTTTCCCTTCACTGGGTACAGTGTGTTTCTTAATTTTGTGCCTAAAGCTATCTTTAAGCTCCCTTTATACTGATGGACAGAATTTGATTTCTCTGTGTTTTGCATTTATTGGTTTCCGCATTAAAAATATTCCTGCCACGTATTATGTAAGTGAAGATACAACCTAATTAAGCCTGCCAGTTAGATGATCCCATTTTCAGGTGATGATAACTCAGCACTTACTCCAGCCCTCCAAAACACAGAAATCCACACCTCTGGAAACTAGACTAGAGTCTGATTAGTCAATAAGAAATCTGTATCAAAAGACTCTCTCCCCCTCTGGCATTAGCAGCAAACTAATACATGGGGAGTCTGGTAGCTTGCGGGGGTAGCAGCTGTTTAGTTTAAGAATTCAAGTCTTCGACATCCTGAGTGACACTGAGAGGCAAGAGGCTTTCAGTAGTTCAGTCTATTGCAGCTTCCTTTCGTTTCTTAAAGGAAATTAGGAATTGTCTGCAATAGCATACTTCACAAGCACACTGAGGTTGCAAAGTCAAACACTTGAGAGTTGGGAAATGCCAGAATTGTCCAGTTGCCTGTGTAAGTTTAATTCTCTCCTTGCTGCACGCATGTCTATACATGGTAGTATAATTTTAATTACTCCACTGGATACTGTTTTTTTCACAGGACATCACTCAGCCCACCATCTTAATGCAGGAAGGAGCTGAAATAACACTGTACCGACAGCCATAAAAATGCCCTTTTCAACTTAGCAGGTGCTAAGAGACTTTGCAACGAAAGTTACACTCTTTTGACACAAATCCAAATAAAATTTGAATTATACAAACACACACGGATTTGACGGAATAATGCAGCAAGAAGGGGATAAATATATGACCAGCATCAATGCGATTACAATTCTGCTACAAAAATACCAGGAGGTGTTAATATCTACTTTACAAACACAAAGTCATCATCATAATTTAGATATTTCAAAACATTTCACAAATCTACAACATTATTACTTGTGCCCTTAACCCTTCCAAGATAATCTGCAGGAACTGCAGTGTAAGAAAGATAATGAAGACCAAAACGGAAAACTGGTACACACTAAAATGTGCTGATTATTCTTCAAGTTTAGCATAATCTGGAAAGGGAAAATATCTGTCCTTTTGTAAAAAGTGAGTGGATGTATTTCTAAGATGCACTGGGGTTTTACTGGCATTAGTTTTACAAAAATATCTGTACATAAAATATGTAACTGAAAATGAACCAGAAACTGACCCAAGAGATGCACTAATGTCAAAAGCTCCAGCCCTATGGCATAGTTAGTCATCTGGAAAATTGAGGCTATATTTAGTTCACATTTTCATGCTTTTATTAGCAAAAATCAACTGTGGCTTAAACAATCCAGGCTAAATTTGTCATTTCAGATTAAATGAGTTTTTAACACAATATTTGCTTGTTTGTGCACAGAAGTGAGTCCAATGTTTTCCCCAATTTACAAATCTCCTCTGAATTCAAAGCCATATAACTGATGTCACAGCAAAGGGGTAGTTCCTTTTGTCTTATCACTTCTTGCTATGGTGCATCATGTTGTTAATAACTGCACTACCATATTAAAAAAATCACGAAAATGTAAATAAAAAGGCTCTCATTTGGAAAACAAATCCTCAGTATTCTGTTGTAACACAGAGTGCTGAATCCAAACATTTCCCTTCAGACAGAGAACAGAACTCAGTAACCACGGTATATTTTTTCTTTTTTCTCTTGCAGTGGATACTTTTAATCTCATAGGTTCTGCTACAAACAGAAAACTTGATTAAGAATAAATATTCATTAACTAGGTAGATAAAGATATAAACATGTCATTGTATCAGTTCTTTGTTTCTCATAACACAGAACTGTTCATTTCTTCTTTTCTGGCTAGCTGCTCTGAAGGAAGTTTTCTAAAAGTCTCTACAAAGCCAGCACAAATTTCTAAACAAATAGGTGGCTTTTTTGCTAGAAATAGAACTAAATTATATGGAAAGTCTTATGTCACAGTCATTCTACTTCTTTTTTAAAATAAATTGTCCCATCTTCTAAGCCTCATTAAAAAAAAAAAAATCAATCTGAAGCACTGGAGACTGCATTCAGTCTTCATTAATTGCTTCCACACACTGCTGCTCCCTGGATTCACAAATTTGCCCTGTCAGCACAAAATCTGGAATATTTCTTCTCAGCCAGCCCTGCTGCTTCCCCTTCCTTTTCCCAGTGTCCAGCCTCAACACCAGCTATCAGCCACACAGTTACAAGGCTGGTTCTTTTACTATTTCCGAAAACACAGGTAGTAAATTCACACTCCTCTTTGAAAAAGGATAGCTCTATGGGAAAAAAAATTAAAGCAGGACATTAAGTAAACTGATGCTGTCATTAGTGCAAATGTCAAGTTCATTATAGCAGATGTTTCAGCTGAAGATTGCTAAACATTAAAAGCTCAAAACAAATGTGCAGAGCATTCACCATTTGATTTAGTGTGTCTGTTCCCAAGCTTACACGATTGAGCCAGAAGTGGCTACGGGCATCATTGCCCTGTCTGTAGCAGGGGCAGGGTTCTGGCTGGACATTCCTGAAACAGGTCCTGCACATAGCCTGACAAGGATCATTTTTATCAGTGCTTGGACATGTTGGTGACGTACAGGAGGCAAAAGCCACAGCTAATGCAGATAGAGGCTGAAAAGAACTCTAGTAAGGCAAGAGTAAGGAACCTCTTGCAACTGTATTGCACACAGTGTTACAGAAACATCTTCATTTGGAGGGATCAGGTGTTGTGATTCTTGTAAATTGTATTGTTTTCGACAAGCTTTACAGTTCTGGAACAGACCTGCCTTTGTTGTCTTCACACAGAGAACAGCAGGTGAAGCCAATTAGCAGGAACAGTGATTTCTGAGGCTCCTGGAATTCTCTACCCCTAGACAGAGTACAAAATACTTTCCTGCCTTTCAGGGCGAAAGCAATTCACTGGAATAATAAATGCTAACAGTAATTTAAAAAAATACAAAGGACAAACTGTGTTTTAAAAAAATAAAATTTTAAAAATTCACATGTGTTTTGAAAAACTTCTTCTAAACCTCTTTCCTAACATCGTAATTCAGTTTTTCGATATCAGTCTTAGTCTGAATTACAGGAACTCACAAACTGCAGCTGACTTTTCTAAAAGCACTAACAGTCTGAAACAGATGAATAATAATTAAAAAAAACCCTCTAGATGAACGTAAGGAACCCATACTTCATGATCTCCCTCAATCTTCATAGGCCATGGTATGAGGGAGTCCAAAAAATACTGCTTNNAGTCCAAAAAATACTGCTTCAGAGAGAAAAAGATTTCATCATTGCCTTATTTCCATGATTTAGATGCAAGGTTCTTTTTTGTGCTTAAAAAGCCCTTCCTCTTCCCTTCCTGGAACAGGCCAGCCAGAAACCATTTTAGACAGTGATCAAATAGAGAAAATATTTTCTTTCAAAATTCCATGTATGAACAAGGGATTTAGGACCCTACACGTGGCAATGCAACAAACATTTATACAGAAAATATAACTCAGTATCAAATATGTATTCACTGAAAAAGGCTAAAGTAAGAAGCACCAGAGGTCCAAAGAAAGGTAAGGGAAAGAAGCTGTAGTACATAAACTTGGAGACCAGAGTTAAAGCAACAGTTCAAAAGCAATCTACACAAACAAACAAACAAAAAACCAAAACAAAAAACCAAAACAACAACCCAAACAAACAAAAAAACCCCTTAGCAATTTCATTTAACATATAATTTCAGCTGACCAAAAAAGATCTGTAAAGTCTTGCAATTATTCCTGCAAAGAATGCACTTGGCTCTTGTGAGACCAGCCTCACATGGAACCTTAAAATAGATAGCTCCATGTTCTTGCAGATCCATTTGCAGCACCCTAGCAGTTTACAAGTGAACAGAGGTGAATATACTTCAGAGCTACAGGAATTTCTTGCTATCTAAAGCTTCACTATTGTCAAATGTAGATTAATTGTTTCTGTTCTGCTAAGTCCATTACATTGTCCACAGTACCACTAAAAATTTACTCCAATTGATGATTTTTTTCATGCAACAGTCCAGTAAAAATAAGTATTTTACATTTACCAGTATAAGAATGTCTCAAAATTAATCCATCTAGAGTGGAGTCAAGGATTTAGTGTGCAAAATTCAGTTCTGGGAGAGTAAGAAAGCATGGCTGGGATTTATTTTTACAAAGTGTATGCATTTATAGCACTGTTATAAAAGAAACAATCTAATTTTATTTTCATAACAGAAAACAAGTTCTCAATTGAGCAGCTTTCATCGAGCCAGCACATATATCAAAATATCTTATTGGTGAAAATAAGAATACCACATAAACAAACCTATTCTTTATCTCCTGAACTATTCTAGGATTTCACACTTTATAGCTATATGAACAGATACTTCTCACATGAAAAAAAATCTTCCCACTTCCTTTTCTTCTGCTACAGAGATGACCTGCAAAGAATAAACACTTAGGAATGTATTGAGATTTTTTTATTTCTGATAGAGATGAGTTCCCTTAGAAGCTGCTCAAATTCCATTTGTTTTTGTTTTTGGGTTTTTTTTTTCCAACAGTAGAGTCCTTTTGACTTGTTCATTCTTTTCCTGGAAATCACAACTGATTTACTTTGGATACTGAAATTACTCAAGTCATATTAATAATAAAACATAATTTAGAATATTAAATACTTTGATGCTGTTCATTTGAATAAAAAAACCCACTCCACAAGAATAACAGACTTGTGTCAATTTCAAGCTCTCTTCTCTTCAAGAAATCCACCACAGACAACAAAACCCTACTTAGTTAAACATGAAACTCAAACATGAAAATAATTGGCTTACCTTTAAGGTGAAGTGATTTAGGGTCATACATTTTTCTGAACTGAGAAAGAGAGTAAAGGAAGATTGGTTTATCACTTATTGTGTGTGTGTGTGTGTGTGTGTGTGTGTGTGTGTAATCTTTTTTTTCTTTTTACTGCATTTTTATTTACTTTGTACATACTTTCCTTTAACCTTGCAGGTTAAACTTCTCTTTTAACCTTGCTGAGTCTGCCCACTGTGTTCAGTTTTCACTGAAATAAAAGGACAGGGTATGCTGCAACCTTTCTCTGCTTTAGACTTCCCTGAGCGTAAAGATCTCGGCACCAGCTCTGCAGATCTAGGGAAAATGCTTCTCTGAAAAAAATAATCCCCCTTCTGCTAAAACACCACGCAAAGAGGAATGGTAGCCACAAAGAGAACAACTTTTGTAGCTTTACAACTATTTTTTAGAACACTTAGACAGGAAACTATCAGTCATGGGTAAAGTACCTCTTGAATTAAAGATGTGAACAGAAGTGTTCTAGAAGGGATTCTTCTGTCAATGAATGAAAAGAGAGCTTTTCCAGCACCTTAAATAACATCTTAGAAAAAAAATAAACTGGCAGTTAATTTTCAAACTTAAGTGAAATTCAGATAACACTCTGGGGCTCTAAAGGAGACTGTAATAGTGACCCTGTGCTGAAAAACAAAACAGGGAAGGCAGCAGGGCGGGAAGTATTTGAAAGATCACCTAGGAGCCAAGGCTTTCTCCTCCCATCCTGCTGGAGGCCATGACCATAGATTCAAACAGCTGGTACATTAACGATATGAGGACTAGATTAATGTGCCACAGCAGAACTGGGTCTTTTATTACCAGGGCAGGGAAGAAATGCACAGAAGAGGAGCTTCCAAACAAATCCTTAATGGATCTTAGTGTTAAAAAATAATAAATTCTCCATGTATACAAGGTATATAGATACAGCTGGAAAACTGCCAGCCTACTTTCCAGATTATTCCAATTTGAGTTGTCTTGTGTTTTGGATTTGTGCTAAACAGAGGGTTAATAATACAGAGATGTTTTTGTTATTGCTGAGCAGGGATAAACAGAACCTATCAGCTATCCTGTTACCTGTTTCTTTCCAAGAATATTCCTCATGAGAGCCTGCTTCACTGGCAGGTCCTTGTGTGAGTATCTCCTGCAAACCAGTGTTCCAGGAAAACAGGGCCTCATCACATGCAATGGCTACTTGGAAGTAGCCATCACTCCAAATGTCCCTCCCTTCTTCCTTCTTCTTCCCCCTTTTTTTGATGAGCATGATGCCATATGGTCTAAAATATCCCTTTACTCAGTTTGGGTCACCTGTCCTGGCTGTGTCTCCTCCCAACCACCCATGCACCCACAACTTCCTCACCAGTGTGGCAGAACAAAAAGCAGAAAAGGCCTTGGCTCTGTGCAAGCCCTGCTCAGTAATAACAAAAACATCTCTATATTATTAGCCCTGTCCTTAGCACAAATCCAAAACACAGGACAATTCAAAATGGAAGAGTCTGGGAAGTAGGCTGGCAATTTTCCTGTGGCTGTTTCTTCATCTGCTGTTTCTGAAGCTGAAGATTATCCATTGGCAGCATTCCTGGAGCTCATAACTGTGGTACCTCGGCTACAGGACACAGCTGCCTTTATCCTCTCACCTAACATGGATACTCAGCTGGTAGCTGTAGACCTCATTAAGCGGTTCGTTCATTGAGAGAGTAGTAACTGTTCTGGAAAAAGCAGGATGCTGCTCTATGCTCTCAACATGTGAAGATGCCGAGTGACATCCACTGCACATTGGAGTCGTACTGTAAACAAGGAGTGCTAGTCCTTGAAATCAGCAAGACACCTAAGTGTGTGCCAGCCTGAGTGATAAAGCATGTCTGCTGAATTGGACAGTTCCATGTGCAATGCCAGAATCTTGCATGATATGGAAACTCATTATGAAAATATCCAGATATATCATCATCAAAAGATGTTTAGCTTAAAGTATATTTGGAAATTGTAAATGCTTTGTATAATAGTGGTTTTGCATGCATTAGAAAGTGTTTTACTGGGAAACACTAAGGAATATATTTCTATTCCCTGACATTTGGTAATAACGAAGAAATAATTTATACTAATCAGTGTTAATGCCTGCTATTAGAAATCACAGACTAAATAACCACATTATACCATACAAACAATAACCAACACTGTTCCAGAAAGACATTTAGCACTTAAACTAAAAAAATTATATGTACTTCCTAATCATTGTCTAATGAGGGATAGTTTATGCTGAATCAAAAAAAGTAAGCAGTTTCATAATAACATAATATAAACACATTCATTGTGACATGGTAAAACTGGTGAAATATTTGGCAGAAATCTACAAACTGTAGGGACCAGAACAGTGAGGGTATAAGAACAACAAGTGTTGATTGACCAGATTGGAGGGGGAAGAGAGACAGAAGAGAATGAGATACCTGCCAATGCAAGCCTGGAGAATGAAGGCCCACAGCAAAGAGGCAACATGAGCTTCAGAGACCAGAGCTAAGTGCAGGAATTTTTAAGAGCAAACTCTGATGAAGTGGGTCAAAGAGCCTCCAGTATAGTCACAATAAATCATCTTAATCTATATTTAACTCTTGCATTTATTTACCTACTTAAAAGAACAAGAATACTTGTAAGCTTACTAAAATTTTAACTCGTGTTTTATCTTGCTGGGCCTGGGGATTGAAACGTGAAGAATATCTCTTTTTTTGATTGCTGTCTTCTTCTATTGATTGAAAAGGGAACAAGCTCTGAAGAAAAGTTACTTAAGAAGTTCGACTTTAATATTGGATAAAGAGAATTCTTTCCATTAATGACTAGCAAAATAAAATACTTCTTTATTTATTTTTAATTAGCAGAGGGCACATTTTAAGAGTGATCACTATATGCCGCAGAAGTGTCTGAAGTAAGAAGATAGCTACCATGACCCACTCAAGAAATGCTGCAGCATTGAATTTCTTTTTTTTTTCCCCCTGAATTTAACAAAGAAAAAGGATCTGAATGGGATCACAGGAAGGAGCATGAATTTCAATTACCTTCCATCCTCCACATCCCTTTAAATTCAAGGCTTAGTTTGGTCTTTCCCCCAGATCCTGAGCTTTGGTAGCTTGCTCTAATATTCATATTTTGGTAATACTGTCTGAGAGTCTTTCTACTCAGAAAAAAAAGATCTACCAAATATACTAATAGCAAGTCAAGTTTCCACATGATTTTTTTTTTTAAATTAAGGTGTTATAGTTATGCTTCAACCATCTCAAAAGTAAGACAAGCAAACAAAACAACACTTCCTTATAATGGAAGAAGACTATGCATGTAGCATGTGGCAGCCATAGGTGTGCTACCTATTAAATTCCATTGATTTTAAATCATAACCAAATATAAATTAATATCTGAGTATATATTTATTTTCCTGAAATACTTAGCAGCCTAACCATAGCAGCAGAATTTTAAAAATATGACATCTTTTCTTTCTGCAGAGAAATACCCAATGGAGAAAACATCATATGTGTTCAGAGACTGTGAGATATTTATAAAAAAACCCTGAATATTTTCAGAAAGAATAAGCAGGACTTTTCAGCTGCTTCCAAAAAGACACTTCAATATTTTGACATGAAGGTCGCTGTTATCTAACCTGAACAGAAATAGCAAAGTTTTCACAAGGAATGACACACCTTTATCTGAAAAAATAACATCCAGATAAAACCTATTGTATGTATTTTGCCACAGAACATAATATTACTATAGCTATTGCAGTTATCCTGATGATTTAATAGGCCCTTCAAAGGCTTCCTAAAGTCTGTATGTTCTTCATATTTTCTCCTATCTGTGAATTGAGAAAAAAGTCACCCAACACTTCCAACACAGGCAAGTAAAATAAATACTGTAAATTATGTAGGTATTCTGCCAAGATGAAGGTGAGACAATATTTGTTTGAAATTAATAATTTCAATGAACTAGTAACTAAGTGAACAGTAATACATCACATGCTGAAAATTAAGACAGAAAGTAGTATGAGCAACTTAAGAGTGGTTTTGCATGGAGGGTGGTTGGATTATGAAACAAGTGACCAAGGGCAGCAATTTAGCTGATGTTCATTAGTTCAGGAAAGAGTTAGCAACAAACATGGAGCAACAAATTATATATTTGTTTGTTTGTAATAGAGGCATACCAATCTCATTTATGTTTCATAAATTTCACTATTTTCTGAACTAGTCTTTTCCCATCATTTACCAAGTCTCTGTTCCTACGCTTTAGAAATTTGTAGCAAAACATGCTAAAATAGTATTAGCCTGTAATACCCCAAAATTGGCTAAAATAACAGTTTTTACATCCAGAAACTGTCAATTAATTGGAGTCTTATTTGGGAAAAAAGGACCTTTCAAGCTAAATAAGCACACATTTTTGCCAGTTCAATTCTATTTAAAACTATTTAAAGTTCATTAGATTAAAATTTATTTTGAATTTTATGTTGTCGGGAAAATATACTACTGTCAGCTCTTGCCTCAAATTGCAAGGACAACCACTCTATCAAAAAAAAAAAAAAAGTAATTTTTTACAAATTATCAGGGGTAAATCAGGGTATGCTTTGAGGTTTCTTCCCTCTCTGTACATCTAGCAACAATTATCTCCATAAGAGGTATCTTAGACATTCTGAGGCTTTCCAGAGCATGGAAAGGAGATGCCATCATGATGTGATGACTTCCTGCTGCTGTTTTGGTACGACAGAAGCATGAGCTGCCTCAGGTCTCAGGTGTCAAGCACTTTCAATTCCAGATATTTCTAAGCAATTCTCTGTCTGGATACACTTATTTTGAATGATTGTTCTTTTCTGTTAAAATCATATTTCAAAGAAATATTTGAGCAAATATAGGTGTTTTCAGATTAATTCCATGTTACTTATGCCTGGAAAATACAGAGAATGTGTTCATCTGGTGCTCAGTTATGTGGCAGACCCTAGAAAAAGCCAGGGTATTATATTCTACAGCTTGATTCCACATCTTCTCTTCTTGAAAACTGTTAGCAACTGAAAACCAGCATAAAATGAAAGGATGGGGAAATGATTGCTTCCAATCTAAAGCAATGCAACTCCTACCTAATGGCTTCAGGCTTTTTCTGTTAGTCTAGAATTTGAACACCATTAGTTCCTGAAGCATGAAAAGAAATTGAAACAACTAGGCTTTATATTATCAAAACCTGTAATATATAAAAAGCCTTAAGAACCAGAATATTTAATGAATAATAATACTAGGAAATGTCCTACTTGAACCACATGTTTAACCATTTTGGAAAGCATTTTATCAACCCTGATGCATATCTCCAAATTATTCCAAATCTGAAAAATACATCAGGGATGCAGTTAAGACATACTTACTGCAAATAAAAACACCAGTGAATAACTTGCAATGAAAGTTCCCTCCTAAATCTTCCAAATACCTACAACAGGGCAAACAAAACAGTGGCTTGGGGGCTAATTTTGTATTGGGAGATAGAAAGACTAGAAAATCATATGTGCACATATATATACACATATATACATACATATATATATATACACACACACACACACACACAGAGTACATTCAACACATGCAGGCTACATAAGACATAATATCTGTGATTATGAAATTTGATACATTTTCCTAAAACCCACACCACAAATGAACTACACACTAAAAAGCTCAGAAAATTATATATACTGTCTGGACACACATATACATAACTCTGAAAGCATGGCATCCTCCAAAGGAAACTATAAAGGGCTACCACCTTTAATAGTTATATGAAACTGAAAGCAATTGGCAGTTGCAAGGAAATCACTATCATGCAAGACTGTGTCACTGTATTTTTCTGCATCACTTGTAATAAGATCTTTTTGGAGAGTTTTCTTATTGTACAAGTAACAAATCCAGGGTTATTCCTCTGTGGAAATCTTCTGTGGCCATGAGTTAGGGTAGACAGGAAATGCAGAATGGAACATAGTTACAAACTATGACAGTCCAAATGTAACTCTGAATTCTAAAGCTAACAAAGACAGTTTTTTTGTTGTTTTTTTGTTTGTTTGTTGGTTTTGGGTTTTTTTTGTTTTTTGTTCTTGGTTTGGTTTTTTTTTTTTTTAGGGAAGGATAAGTCTTTGTTTGGTTGTTTTCTTTAAAACCAGTTTCAAGCAATTACAGAATTGTTAGGGTTGGAAAGAACCTTCGGGGATGTAGTCCAACTCCACTGCCAAGGCAGCATCACCTTATGGGCATCCTAATGTATGTGATCATCATTAGCATATGTCTTTGCTTTCCAGCTCTGTTGTTTCCAAACCAACAGCTGAAAATTAACTGGAAGCAAGCTTTATGTATTATCCAGCCAAATATTGCATAACAAAATGCAGATCTTCCCAGTGAACTGAAAGGAAGACTGCTCTAGGCAGGAGGGAAGAATGTAGCAGCACGGTTCTTCCACACTCAGCTCAAAATCTGAACATTGCTTTACATGCAGCATTTGACCTTTCTTACATAAAAGCGAATAAATTGAAGAAGATGTAAAGCACAGAACTAACAAAAACATCAAAGCCCAGAAGTTTAAATGGACGTTTGATACAAAGGAATGCAAGCTTGACTCACACACATTCAGACCCAGGATAGGGAGTCTGCAAAAAGCTCGTATGTGAGACCTCAGATCATCAACCTGAATGCTGCATTGGAGGAAATCTTGACTACTGCAAACTCAATTGAAAACAACAAAAACAAACAAAAAGTTTGAATAAGAAGTGAATAAAGCAGGGTGTGCAGAAAGAGTACTTCTTATACAGCCAGTGTACCTTGACTACACAGTAAGAACTAGAAAGAACTTCTCACACAGTTTACATAAGAGTAGATTTAAACTCAAAAGCAGGAATATTGGCAGGTCACACTGTAAGTCACTTGGACTCACAGCTGTAAGTTGTAGCACCTCTTTTAGCTCAAAATCAACAATCCACATTTCAGAATGAGAGGCTGCAAATTAATTAAAGTACAATAATAAAATCAAATCACATGATATAAATTACTAATACAATGAAAAATGGTCAAAAAATAATAGTATAAAAACACTTCTATCAGAAATACAAATAAATGTCACAACTTTTTTCTGACTCTTGCAGGAAGCTTCCAGCTAACACAGCCATATAAGTAACGCTGTCTTTAACATTTTCCTTGACAAAATGGAAGCAGTCTTCCTCAAAACAACATAAAGTTACAGAACTATGAAGATTACTGAGTTATAACGGCATTAAAAAACATATTTCAGCCTCCTTCCTGTAGTGTAATGAAGTCAGGACATGACACACAATTCTTCAGCAACAGAACCTTTCATGCTGCCTCCAGTATGCACCTTTTAAAAAGGCATTGGTATGCTGGCAATTTCAAAAGGGACCAAACAAACCTACCACAAAGAGATTTCAAAGTGGGCAATGGCAAAACAAGCCTCCAAAGCAAACC